>LPNX010602327.1:793619-805301 GCA_001517045.1 Pseudotsuga menziesii | reverse complement strand
AAAAAAAAAAAAAAAAAAAAAAAAAAAAAAAAAAACAAAAAAAACTACACACTTTTTTATTGGGATGTTGATACACACTTTTTTATTGGGATGTTGATATCTACATGTTGCATAGTTTTGAAAGCTACAATAGTATAAATACTATTATAATTTAGCCACACTTTGTACATATCTTTCTTTATGAGTGTAAAAAAGGATACATCTAACATCAATTATAGAATAGAGTTAGTAAAATGGGGTAAAGCATTCAAATGTATAATCTAAATTATATATTGTTGTTGGATGTAATTGATGAGGTCCTTCGTTAGTTGTGACCTACACAATGTATGTTATTGGTATACCATCTAACTTGGAATGTGTATATGGGAGTTCATAACTTAACACAAACCCCTACTCCCGAGGGAAGATAACATTGTTTTTCCATCATATTCAAAATTTGAGTAGTGTAACCTATTACTCTAAAACATTTTCATCCACTTACAATACAACGATAATCAAGTATCAAATAATGTTTCATACAACAACATATAATTATGGGACATAAGAGCAACACAACATTAAAGAACTGAAATAAAATTATTTTTTGACAATTTTTTGCGACTAGGAACATTTTGTATAATAATATTTTATCAAAGGACGGTGAGAAACAAACATAAGCTATGTCAGTAATTATATATAGCATTTGTTTCTTTTGTATATGCTTGCCTCAAATGCAATGACAAGCATATAATTATAATATTGCTATAAACACATATTCAATTTCGTTTAAGGCACAAATAGTTTTGTAATTTCTATGTGACTCTGTCTTGTACAATGTGAAGTGTATAAGGCCAACTTATTTATGGGACAAGAGATTCCGTCTGAGTAGGTGTATTTGACTTCTTACCACTCTTCATATTTGAACATGTGACTTTATCCTGATCACTACAAGGAAATACCACCTAAAAAAGGTTTTTGCAGAACCACTTCCCTCTTCCTTGTTTTTAACTTAGGTTTCTAGTAGAGGTGGGTGGTCAAAAATTTTGGTGAATTTTTTTCATTCAACACGCTTCAACTACATTGGCGCATCGGTGCACACAACCAACACGTGTATCAAAAAAGGTTACACTAACTTATATTAAAATATTGGTTTAAATCATTAAAATCAAATTGTGATTAGTGCATTATTTACTTTTTTTCCCATGAAAAATATCTATACTTTAATGAAGTATAATTAAAGGTGGACAACAGAAAAAACCATATGTATACACCGAAAGTGGACATATGGACATAACCATAGCACAAAATAATCCCAGGACCAAAAGAACTGACCCAAATAACAAAAGAGTTGGTCCCACAGAGATAGAATAAAGTCTAGTAGGCTAAAAAAGTAGTCCAAGGCAAGGCCAACCAAAAGGACAAAAAGGATGGAAAAAATAGAGGACCCCAAAAGATAAGGTCCAACCCAAGTCTCAAACAAAGATAACATAATGGCTGCCCTTTGAGACAAGAGAACCCACTGACCATAGCTCGAAAAAGATGAAGCCATCAGTGGCAAAAAGAGTTCTCTTTGACAACAGATCAGCCTGAAAGTTATGCTCCATGAATAAGTGTGAGAAGGAAATGTATTGGAAACAATTTATCAGATGCCTGATTTTCTTCATCCAAGACTCAAGATATATGAGATTTAACCCATGTAAGTTTTTGGCTCAATCAATGATAATACGAGAGTCACCAAAAATATGAATCCCATCCAATCTGAAGCTCTGAGTAAATTGAAGGAGAACCTAGAGGGAGAGAAGCTCCCCCTTGATATTGGATCTAGTGTTATAGTTCATCCATAATTTATAAAAACTTAAGTCATCGATCCATAGAATAGCATCGACCCCACAGAGAGAGGAGTCCTTTTGTGAGGCTCCATCAAAGAATCCCATCAACCTATGTGAGGGGGGAAGCTCTTTTAGAACTCTAGATTTATGCAAGGGACTTCCACTATGTAACATCCTGATTTTGACCCTATTGCATTAAAATTGTAAATGATGTCAATATCATTCTTAAATCATGGTGAGGAGCTCAAGGCCAAGGCCCCACCGTAGATTTAGCATTTAATGTATTGACAATTAAAAATCGATGCCTATGGTTCTTGTGCTAGCCACGCATACATAAATTGTGACATCATGTAAATATCCAATTTAATAAAATACCCACAACTAGATATGCAATGCAGCAAGAGATGGGGGCATGATTTCACAAGGAATAGCGAAGGAAATTATTCAAACCTTTCACCCAATAGTGTTAATCCAAATGTCAATGAGAGGGCCCATAAACTCTCAACTGCCCATTTTGTCTTATGCACCCAATCATTTATTTCTTCCAGAAGTTAGTTGAGGTAGTTAATGCATTGGGAATGGAGAGGTATGGCAGTCAATTTCATATTCGGGAAAGCCATGAATTTTGGGAATTTGTATTTTTACTTATGGGGCAAGAAAACACCTAGAAATGTGTGCCCAAACCATTCCTCACCCACGTTTTTCATTTCATCACACAACTAGAGCTAGCTGGGTGTTTTCCCCTCTCGTTTTTCTGCATTTCCTTCATTCGTGCATGCTGGAAACCTGTTTTTGGTATTGCACAGTGGATGGGAAGATAGATCCACGAGTTGGCGGTTTATAAAGGCCATTTTCCCCTGCAATGCCCAAGAACATTTGTTGAACTCGAATTTGCTCTCCCAGGATTGATTTCGCCATCTAGCATTTCATTTTTGCTTGCCAAAATGTTTTTTCTCCTACCCAACACTTGTGTTTGTTGTTATGTGCATCCTTGTTTTGGGCTGAACTGATTAGGAGTGGAAGAGGCCCATAGTTGTCTTGATAAACCTAGTGAAGAGAGGAACCTCACAAAAAGATCAAAAGAGGCTGGCTAATATTCTATGCACAACTAAGAGAACACTGGAAGGGAAGGTATGGCCTGACGGACTGTGTAGCAGAAAATGGAATACTTCCTTGTGTTGTGTGTGTAGGCATTGTGGAGGCCAAGCTAGATAGATCTTGTAGAGGTGTCCATAGCTATGTGGTTGACCTCACTAGCTTAGCAATTCTACCTTTCCATTTCCTTAGCGGCTTGATAAACCCAATTGTGGATTGGCTTGAGTGAACTTTGGTGTGTATTTGGCTATGTGTGAGCATGATGTTCCCTATTTCCTTGTAGAAATCATGCCCAGATCGGGGGTGGCAGTTGTGCTAAGAGATTGATGAGCATAACTGGCCTATGGTTGGGTGGAACGTTGGAGCGACATAGCTAGTTATTCGGGGCAACTCATTTACAAGTGCTCTCTTGTATTAACTCTGCAATGTATTTGTTTTTAAGAATTATTATGAATGTATTTACTTCCGTTGTGTTTTCATTTATTATACATCTGCATGTATCTCTTACTTCCAATGCATTCTTGATTATGTTCATGGGGCTAGATGCCCGATTATGGCAGCGTAGAGTTGAGTCCTATCCGTGGCGAGAGGGGAGGGTACGTGATAGTGTGGTATCAGAGCCCACAGGTTACAGCAATGGGCCTAAATGGGCCAAGTTGAACAACTACAAAGGTAAGATCACCCCTGTTTAGCACTGGTCGACAGAAAGAAAGAAAGAAAGAAAATTTTCTAAGTGTTTTTGAAAATTTCTATGTTGGCTGAGTTGTGACGACGAGATTGCGGCGATACGTTTCAGCTGAGTTGCGCCGATGAACTTGCAGCTATACGTGTTGACGTGAAAGGCTGAGTTTCGCCGATGGCAGAGAAAAGGAAGAAAATTTATTTTCAAATTTCTTCCAAGTATATCCATGTCGACAAGATTTTTCAAGTTCGTCGATGCATGTCAGCAAGATTTGTCGAGTTTATCGATGCATGTCAGCAAGATTTGTTGAGTTTGTCAATACGTTGGAAGAAACTGGCGAGTTTGCCTATACGTCGAAAGAAACTGGCAAGTTTGCCGATACGTCGGAAGAAACTGGTGAGTTTGTTGAGAAAGAAAGAAAAAAATTCCAAAGAGTTTCAAAGTGTTTGAAATTTCCATGTCGACAAGATTTGTCGAGTTTGTCGATACATGTTGAAAAACTTGGTGAATTTTGCCGATACGTCGGCAAGTTAAGCTGATTTTGCCGACACATGTCGGAAGAAACTGGTGAGTTTGTCGAGAAAGAAAGATTTTTTTTTGAAGATTTTTCTAAGTGTTTGAAATTTCCATGTCGGAAGAAAAAGTTGAGTTTTGCCATTACATCGGAAGAAAAAGCTGAGTGTCGATACGTCGGAAGAAAAAGCTAAGTTTTGCCGATACGTCAGAAGAAAAAGTTGATTTTTGCTGATAAGTCAGAATAAAAAGCTGAGTTTTGCCGATACGTAGGAAGAAAAATTTGAGTTTTGTCAATCAACGCAAAAAGGTGAGTTGCGCCGATACGTGTCAGAAAAACTTGGCGATTTTTGCCGATATGTAAAAAGAAAAAGGTGACAAGATTTTTCAAGTTCGTCGATGCATGTCAGCAAGATTTGTCGAGTTTATCGATGCATGTCAGCAAGATTTGTTGAGTTTGTCAATACGTTGGAATAAACTGGCGAGTTTGCCTATACGTCGAAAGAAACTGGCAAGTTTGCCGATACGTCGGAAGAAACTGGTGAGTTTGTTGAGAAAGAAAGAAAAAAATTCCAAAGAGTTTCAAAGTGTTTGAAATTTCCATGTCGACAAGATTTGTCGAGTTTGTCGATACATGTTGAAAAACTTGGTGAATTTTGTCGATACGTCGGCAAGTTAAGCTGATTTTGCCGACACATGTCGGAAGAAACTGGTGAGTTTGTCGAGAAAGAAAGATTTTTTTTTGAAGATTTTTCTAAGTGTTTGAAATTTCCATGTCGGAAGAAAAAGTTGAGTTTTGCCATTACATCGGAAGAAAAAGCTGAGTGTCGATACGTCGGAAGAAAAAGCTAAGTTTTGCCGATACGTCAGAAGAAAAAGTTGATTTTTGCTGATAAGTCAGAATAAAAAGCTGAGTTTTGCCGATACGTAGGAAGAAAAATTTGAGTTTTGTCAATCAACGCAAAAAGGTGAGTTGCGCCGATACGTGTCAGAAAAACTTGGCGATTTTTGCCGATATGTAAAAAGAAAAAGGTGAGTTGCGTCGACATGTCAGAGACAATCGACAAGTTTGCCGATCAGAGGAAAAATGATAAGTTCGTCGAAAGAGAGAATTTTAACATTTTTTCACTGAGATTTGTAGGTGCCATAAAGTTGAAAAACGGTCGTGAACTTATGCGCCAGATTGCGTGAATTCGACCCTCTTGACCCCCGTTGTCCCCCCTAAGACAGACGTTGACTGTGAGAAAAGTTTATGTTTTGACAAGTTGTCAATATAGGATTTTTCCAAATGAAGGTAACAAATTTATAAATTTATGAGAATATCATGCAGCTAACAATTGTGTTTATGAACACATTTTGTAGAATCATAGTCACATCAAAGGAAACATTCCACATAGTGCAGTTTGGAAAATCTGGTCTTGATTGGGCCAAGAAGATCAACATCATGAGTGATGCACACGATCCCTATGAGTCTGAGACAAATGCCATGGGAGAGAACATACAGGTTGATAATGCTGAAACATAATCCAAGGGGCGAAGAAATCAAGAGACTCCCTCATATATTGCAGTACCATGAGGAGCCTAAGGGTGGAGTTGCAAAGTTGCAGAGAAGATAATGAAAGGATGATTAAAGCTCAGGAAGAACAAAGTCAGTTGAATGCAGCCATGCTACAAAGTTTGACAGACATCCAAAGGCAGATAAAATCTGGGCATCGGACAACAAATCCATAAGGGAGTAGGAGTAGTTCAAGGAGAAATTCTCACAAGAGGTCCAATAGCTCAAGAAGAGTTTTTAGAGATAGAACATATACTCCAAAAATATCTTCTAGTGGATCATCTGACTCTGAAGAATCCATTGGGGGTTCAAGCTCTTCATCTTACAGGAGTAAGAGGAAGAGGCATTACAAGAACAATTCACATGGGGAATTTAAGAAGGAAAATCCTCCTACATTTAATGGTGAGGTAAAATCTGGTCAAGAAACTGAAGCTTGGCTTCTTGGGATGAGAAAGTATTTCCAAGTCCAAGACTACTCTGGAAATATGAAGGCAAGGGTAGCTATATTCAACTTAAATGGAAGATCATCTATATGGTGGGAGCACCTCAGGCAAGTGAAGAAGATCAATGAAAGAAAGATGGGACACTTGGGTTATGTATTGACTACAGGCAGTTGAACAAAGTTACTGTGAAGAATAAATACCCTTTACCTCTAATTGATGACCTTTCTTATCAAATGAGAGCAGCAAAGGTATTTTTCAGAAATTGACTTGAGGTCTGGTTACCATCAAGTAAGAATCAAAGAGGAAGATATTCATAAGGAAACCTTTAGAACAAGGTATGGGCACTATGAGTTTGTGGTGGTACCATTTGGTCTCACAAATGCACTAGCTACATTCATGTGTCTCATGAATAGTGTTTTTAGCAAGTATCTGGACAAGTTTTTTCTTGTCTTCCTAGATGACATTCTTATTTATTCTAAGAATGAAGAAGAGCATGAAGAACACTTGAGAATGGCATTGCAATTGCTAAGGGAGAATAAGCTGTATGCAAAGGATATTACTGTGAAAGAAGTTTGCTCTTCTTTACTGTCAGTGAAATAATTTTTACCGTTAAATATTTCTCTTGTAAATAGATAAGGTTGTTGTGAAGACCGTAAGCTCAGTCGCAAGGTAAAATTTATATATTTATACTTATCAGTTAAGATAGAATAACTAGGGTTTACTGAAAAGGAACCCTTGTAAAGATACATTCTTATGATCTCTGTTAATTTTTACTTGATCTCTGAATGAAGTATAAATTAACAGAGTTTTCGAAACATAGATAAAGTTAAAACCACGAAGACAAGAGAACCCCCATAGATTTAAGAAACCAAGTATGATATTACTTAGCCAAAAGGGTGTAAATCTTTCTTTTACAAGTCAAGAAAAGTTAAATACAAATCACAACATCGAAGCTGGAGCTACCCTGCTACAGGCAAGGGTTTTAGTAACAAAAACTAATTAAAAACTGAAAACCAAGCATCTAAAGACTGGAGGAACCGAAGCTGTGCTTCCTTTCCACCAAAAAAAACCTTTTTCCCTTAACCATCGCAAACAGGGAGTTGCCATGTTTTAACCAGGGCTTACCTGTTTGGTCTTGAGGTCAACCAACATTGGAGAGAATCCTTCCAAGCCTAATTTCGAACTGTAACCTGCAAGCAAACCCGAAGGTTATAGTTAAAAGCTGTATATTTTAATTCTTAAATTGTAACTTGAAATTTATAACATTAATATGATAAAATATTTACTTGAAGGTGAAGGAATCTGGAGCCGAGGAGGAATCGAACCAGCACGATGAACAACACTTTGAAGAACAAATCCTCATGCTCACCTGTGACAGAGGCAGCGAGGTTCACATTCCAAATTATACCAACGATGGAGCAGGTTAAATGTTATGGCAAGGGCAACGCAAGAGACCAATACTCAAAAACTATCAACAAAGTAACACCACTCTCTCAACGATGCAGTGCTTGTAGAAAGAACCAAAATACGAGCTGGATATCTCTCAACCCTCATACAAGAGTTGCAGCACTTCACTATACTCACTAAGGAGCTGAAAAATGAGAACAAGCGAGCCTCTCATGGCTGCATAGAAACCAGACAGTGCAGAGCCAAACCCTCGAAGAAGAATGAGGAAGTTAGGGTTACGTTGTAAGCTTTTAAAACATCCATTGCACGGTGGAGGCTTCTCCACGTGCCACTGAAATTTTTACTCAGCAGTGGGTCGATCACTATAGTCTCCTGCACTGTCAGATAAACCACATTATTGCCAATGATTTAAATAATAGCCACAATGATAATGTTAGTAATAAAGTCAAAATCATATCATTACAATGTTAAACAATAAAGTCAAGCAATGGTAAAGAACAAGACTTATGTTTGCATCGATATCCTTGTTTTATGAAAACCTTGTAATCTTTCATGGCAAAATAATTATGGAAAGATCATTAGTATAGTATATGCCTTTGATCATGAGTCGATAGTATTACTATTGACCATTTATACCAACATAACGATACATGACTATATTTTTAGAACTAGTATTATGTAAACACTAATGGGTAAGAAATTAGTTTATAAATCAACAATGTGTAGATAAAAATAAATAGTAGTTACACCGTGGAATAACTCTTAATTTTGTATGTAGTCTATAGTGTCATAGTGTAAGATAAACTTCTTGGAAGTTAGTGATCCCTTGGTCTCCATCAGGAACCAAAACTTTGAATGAATCAAACCAATGTTAGATTAGACTTGGTAATAAAAGATAGTAAAACTATCCAGGGTTAAAGATAGTATCACTTATTACTATTAATAAATGATATGGTAATGTAATCTTGCTACAATACTTGTGTCATGAAGAAACTTGGAAGATCGGAATCGTAACTTGACGACTATTGTGCAAGTGAACATTTATAACTATAATACAATAATAAGCTGATAAATTTCCTCTACTAGAGCATAATTAAAAGTAGAGCTAAGGGTTCTGTTATAGCCTGTTTTTGTTTTCCTTCTTTTGATACTTTTATTTATGTTTTGAAGCTTGGTTTTATTCTTTATTCCTAGAAAATTTTGTTGTTTGGGATAGTTTGAGTTTTTCCCTTTAGCTTTTATGTTATTTGATTTCTTAGTTTATTTTTACAAGTTTTGGTTTGATTTCATAATCAAAGGGCTTATATGGATTAAAAAAGTCTAAAAATAACACAAAAGTTTAATTGAGACTCCTAAAACAAGATTAAACCCTTATCATTGGCTTAATTTTTGCAAATCATTAACCTAGATTTTCTTGTAGCACAAGTCAAAAACAAATGCACAGAGGCGCTACAAGAAAGTCGTGCAAGTTAAAAGATCATCTTCCAACATTGCGGAGATTTAGTTCTCTGAAGCATTGATACTGCGGCAGCACAGTGGTTTAAAGCTCCGACGAGGTAGTTGATAAAGCTTCCGATCACCGATCGCGAAGATAGTGGTCTATGTCGCCGACACTGCGACGACAATCTGGTTTAAAACTCCAATGAAATAGTCGATAAAGCTTCCGATCTCCGATCACGAAGCCAATGGTTTAAATATAGTTACTAAAACTACCGATCGTCGATCGCGAAGCAAGTGATTTAAAGCGCCGGCACTGCGGCATCATAGTGTCTTGAGGTTCCGATGCATTAGAGATTACTGCTTCCGATCGCTGACAGTGATGGTAGACCATAACGAGACAAAGGTGTTTCGAATCACGTTTTTTCCTGAAGTGCACGTAGAGCAGGTGGATATCGTGGTGAAAAATTAGTATTTGAAAAGCGGAATTTTGAAACAGAGCGAAGATTAGGGATCTCAGGAGCGATCATTTGGAGTGTCAAAACGGTCAAAGAAGATTGGGGTATGCAGTTCGACACCTGACAGATAGAGAATCAGTTTACAAAATTAAAGTAGACTATCGAGGAGTTGACTCAACAGAATGAGGAATTAACAAGGAGGGTTGCAGACTTGGAGGAAAATCACTTGAAAGCTAGAAGGAAAGCTTGGGCCTTGGAGGGGATTGCTTTACTACCTGAAGCATCTAAAGACTTGTAAAGTTAGTTAAGAAAGTTAGTTATAATTTAAGTTTGGAAAGTCATTTTATTTTTGTATAATGATAGTTTAGATTGAACTATTCGATAGACAGTCCAAAAGCAGTTAAGGTTCAGTTATTCAACTGATTTTGAAGGAATAGTATAAATGTAAGTCTGAAAGAAGACAAAAGGGTTCGATTTTTTGCTAGCAAGGGGAGGCTATCAGGCTGTGTTTATGAGCTAAGTAAAAGACTCTTATGTGTTTTTGATGACTGAACTATGAAATATATGCACGATATGCCCTTCAGATTATGGACTGGTGTCATTTCTAATTTGTGTTAATTACTCAATTGGTATATTTATTTCTTGTTTAATGTTTTTATACTTGAAATGCTTGCTAACTGTGGGTGAAATTCAGTATTGTGTTTACTCTGTTGGATTATGGTTTATATGTTATGCATCTCAGTCATTTAAATGCTCACGATTTAGTGTTTGCTTTGGTCTTATGAATGTTTTCCCTCTTGTCTTCAAACTGTTCAACCAGAATCCTATAAAACCCTATTTTACTTTATTGTGATTTTTGAGATTGTGTTGGTTTGTTCTTCTGTAGTCTGAGAACAATTTCTAGCACAAACAAGTTCTATTGTAAGCTTGTTCTTGGAAGGCCTTACATTTATTTCCATGCTTATAAGCAGTGCTTTAAATTTTAGAAATAACAACAGCACTGAACTCTTATTTCAGTAAAAGTGTTGTTATACTAAATCATGAGCTCTATGTAGAACTTGTAAGTAACTTAGCTTATAGTTGGAAATAAGAATTGTCTGAAGTAGAAGTCATACCGATGAAAGACATTGAGTATGGCAAGGTTATTGGTCTTTACGACATAAACTTAAAAAACCGTCATAGATGCAAAACAAATAAAGAAAAGTTACTTTACCTCATAGTATCCTTGAACTCTAATAATCAATTTTTACTCTAGCATTTTATATATGCTAAAGAAGTACATCTGGATTTAACGCTTTAAAAAACTCCTACTTGTTCAAAAATTTACCTGTTGAACCTGTAAGATCCAAAAATCCAGCTGAGTTAGCAATTGCTAAGTAAGCTCTAGTTAGAACATAACTTCTCACCTACTTGACAAAATCAAATCATCAGTATAACTAGAAGTAACTGAATGCTGATCATATACATAACATATCAAAATTAATGTGGTATTAGTTTTTATGTGTTTGAAGTTAATCATTACTTTTGTTAACTGATTCATTTTTCCACTAGCCGCTAGTAGTTATTAAACTGCGACTATAGACAATTTATGTTACATTAAAAAAATTTAACTTTTTGTGAAAAATTGGGGTTATGACATGTGGTATCAGAGCACAAGGTTCAAACATTAGGCCTTGATGAAGCCCAACTTGCTTTTATGAAACAGTGAATTTAAATTATTTTTGTTGATGTTATTTTCTTTTAATGTTATTCAACAAAGAAATTGTTTTTGAAGTTTAACAACAGATATGGAAAGACTAGAGGAATATGCAGAAGAGGAATCTCCCTTTACTGAACAAGAAAACTTACAAAGAGACCCTATACAAGAAGACATAACCACTAATTCCTCAGAACTTTTACAAACAGTGAAAGACTTAAAATCTGAAATGGAATTTGTTAAAAGAGAAAATGAAAGGATTATGAGAGCTCAGGAGGAGCTGAATCATATCTTAACAAAAAGATTTCAAACTAAGGGAAGGTGTAAAAGAGCTGATTCAGAAGATATAAGTCATCAACATAAATATAAAAAGATTAAACAGACTAAAAATGAAAGCAGCTCATCTTCAGAGGTATTTGGTGATCAACGTAATTTTCATTCCACTAGTGATAGTAGTGATGATAACCATTATACTAAAAAGAGAAAATATAAACCTTATGAGGAAATTTATGGGGAGTTTAAAAAGATTAAACCACCAACATTTAATGGAGAAACTGAGAAGGGGGAGGAAGCGGAATCCTGGTTATA
>LPNX010602327.1:773531-790100 GCA_001517045.1 Pseudotsuga menziesii | reverse complement strand
AGAATGTATGTGAAAGACCAGCCAGGTAAATGGGAGGATTATTTGCATCTGGTAGAATTTGCTTATAATAATAATTATCAAGTGTCGGCCAGATTTAGTCCTTTCGAAATCTTGTATGGAAGGAAATGTAATACTCCTATCTCTTGGAGTAATCCGGTGGATAGATTAGTATTAGATCCTGAACTATTGAAGGAAATGGAAGAAATTGTAAAGCAGGTACAAGGTAATTTAAAAATTGTGCAGGATCGACAAAAAAGTCAAGCAGACCTTAAAATTCAAGCTTCAAGGAAGAGTTCCTTGAAGCTTAAGAGTTGTGCCAAGCTATCACCTAGATATTGTGGGCCATTTGAAGTGCTTGAAAGAATAGGGCCAATTGCATATAGACTTGCATTTCCTGTTAGCAATAGAGCTCATAATGTTTTTCATGTCTCTCTGCTCAAGAAATATGTACATGATCCTAACCATGTGATTAATTGGGATGTGATCCAGGTGGAACCCGAGGTAGAGTTCGAAACTGAGCCATTGCGCATCCTAGACAAGAAGGTAACAGTGCTTTGGAATCAAGTTGTTCAGCAGGTAAAGGTGCAATGGAAACACTATGGTCCCGATGAGGTTACATGGGACCTGGAGGATTCCATGAGAGTGAGACATCCTTTTTTGTTCAATTTTGAAGAGGAACGAGGACAGTGCTAAATTAAGGGGGGAGGGAATGTACTATCCCTATTTTGACCCCTATTGCATTAAAATTGTAAATGATGTCAATATCGCTATTAAATCATGGTGAGGATTTGAAGGCCAAGGCCCCGCCATAGATTTAACGTTTTATGTACCAGCAATTAAAATCATTGCCTCTGGTTCTTGTGCTAGCCAAGAACAATATAAATTGTGACATCATGTAAATATGCAATTTAATAAAATACCCACAACTAGCTATGCAAGGCAACAAGAGATGGGGGCATGATTTCACAAGGAATAGGGAGGGAAATTATTCAAACCTTTGGGCCAATAGTGTTAAGCCAAATGACAATGAGAGGGTCCATAAAATCTCAACTACCCATTTTGTCTTATGCACCCAATCATTTATTTCTTCTAGAAGTTGGTTGAGGCAGTCAATGCATTGGGAATTGAGAGGTATGGCTGTCCAATTCATATTGGGGCTAGCCATGAATTTTGGGAATTTGTATTTTTGCTTATGGGGCAAGAAAACACCCATAAATGTGTTCCCAAAACATTCCTCACCCACGTTTTTCATTTCCTCGCGTAGCTAGAGCTAGTTGGGCGTTTTTCCCTCATGTTTTTCTACATTTCCTTCATTCCTCCATTCTGGAAACCTGTTTTTGGTATTGCAAAGTGGATGGGAAGAGAGTATCCATGAGTTGGGGGTTTATAGAGGACGTTTTTGTCCCTGCAATGCCCAAGAATGTTTGTTGAACTCAAATTTTCTCTCCCAGGGTTGATTACCCCATATACCATTTCGTTTTTGTTTACTAAAACATTGTTTCTCATGCCCAACACTTGTGTTTGTTTTTAGGTGCATCCTTGTTTTGGTCTGAATTGATTAGGAGTGGAAGATGCCTAGAGTTGGCTTGATAAACCTAGTGAAGAGAGGAACCTCACAAAAAGATCAAAAGGGGTTGGCTAATCTTCTATGCACACATGAGAGAACACTGGAAGGGAAGGTATGGCTTGAGGGACTGTGTAGTAGTGAAGGGAATGCTTCCTTGTGTTGGGTGTGTAGGTATTGTGGAGGCCAAGATAGATAGATCTTGTAGAGGTGACCATAGCTCTGTGGTTGAGCTCACTAGCTTAGCAATTCTACATTTCCACTGCCTTAGTAGCATGATAAACCCAACTAAGGATTGGCATGGCTGAACTTTGGTGTGTATTTAGCTATGTGTGAGCTTGTTGTTCCCTATTTCCTCATAGAAATCATGCCCAGCTCGGGGGTGGCAGTTGTGCTAAGAGATTGATGAGCACAACTGGCCTATGGTTGGGTGGAATGTTGCAGCGACATAGCTAGTTGCTTGGGGCAGCTCATTTACAAGATAAGTGCTCTCTTGTATTAACTCTGCAATGTATTTGTTTTTAAGAATTATTATGAATGTATTGGATGAATGTATGAATGTATTTACTTTCGCTGCGATTTCATTTATTATACATCTGCTGTAATGTCCCCAGTTTTGACCCCATTTGCATGATGTATATATTGTAATTAATCGTGGTGAGGAGCTCAAGGCAAAAGCCCCACCATCGATTTTGTTGTGTATGTTTCGGCAATGGGGATAATTGCCGATGGTATGCTGTGCTATAAGGCACATTATAATTCGGCATCATGTAAACACGCACATCAATTAAAATAAACCACAACCAGCTACGGCAGTGCAACGTTGAATGAAAAGGGCATGGTTCCAAAGGATAAGGGGTGGGGGATGTCAAACCTTGGTTATGGGGGAAAAACCCATGTTTTATTACCTTGTTGTTTTGCCACCTTTGTTGTGTCACCTTTTGTCTCATCCAACCTTATCAACCTCTTTAATGCTTCAGCTGGTGGTTGGGGAGTTATGGCTGAGTGGCTGAGGACATTTATTGTTGGGGAAAAACGTGGGTAAGGAGGCAAGCCATTCCTCCATCTTCTCCATGACTCCATTCTCCCCATGGTCGGTGGTATTCATGTCCTGTTGCTCACCCTCACGCACAGGTTCTCTCACGCAGAGCTGTGGTCTGTTCACCTCACGCATTGGTCGGTTCGTGCTCACGCGCAGGTTGGTATCCACACGTAGAGGTCGGGTATGTTTTCCTTGTGTTTTTACTGTTCGGTGCAAAGTTGCACTCACGCACAGACTGGTTGGGGCATTCTATCCATGTGAGAGCCGTGTTCACTGTTTTGTTTTGGGGCTGTTGTTTCCCCACAATTTGCTGGCCGTGGTTTTTAACCCACGATTTCTGCTTGCTGCTGTATTTCACCCATGTTTTGGGTGGTTGCTATTCTTCCCATGATCTCGGATGTGGCTGTGAGTCCGATTTCTTCTTCAATTAGGGACTGTGTGGGTGTTTCACCCTTGGTTGCATAGGCCGTGTCTTTCTCCTTGGTGCACAGGCTGAGTGTTGTTGATTTTCCCTTCTGTGGGCTGCGTATTCTTCCCTGTTTAGGGACTGTGCATAGCTGCCGTCGTCCCCATTGTGTGTTGGGCTGTTGAATCGCCCTGGCTTTGGTCTACGGACTGTGCTGGCTTGGCCATTTTTTGTAGGCCTGTTAAACCCAGCGGTATTTTGGTTTGGCTGTTGGTGCCCCCTTGGCTATGTGTAAGCCTACATTGTCCCCTTAGTCCTTAAGGAATCATGCCCAGCTCGGGGGTGGCAGCGTTGCTGAGAGACTGATGAGCAAGCTGGCCTATGGTTGGGTGGAACATTGCAGCGACGTAGCTAGTTGGGGACAAGTTCTTCATTGAAAGATAAGTGCTGTTGGTTACTTCTTCTCTGCAAATTTATATTGATGATCAATGTTGGAAATGTGTTTGTGTTGCTTCCGCTGTATGATTGAAGAGTTTGCATCTGTGTATGCTTGTAAGTTTTAATTTCAGCATTGTTTTCTGTATAATGTTCATGGGGCGGTTTGCCCAGTCTGTATGTTGATGTTCGTCGCGTCCTCTTCACCGGTTGAGGGACGGGGACGTGACATCTGCATGTATCTTTTACTTCCAATGCATTCGTGATTATGTTCATGGGGCTAGATGCTCGGTTATGACATCGTAGAGTCACGTCCTCTCTGTGGCGAGAGGGGAGGGGACGTGACACACTAGTGGTCTGATTTTGACCAGATTCAAAAAAACATTTAGCCCCTTCAGACCTATAGATAGATCGTTTGGCAGAGTGTTCTCAAAAATCCTTTTGTTTTTGCAATTCCATATCTCCCATAAAATGAAGCAAGGTAAAGATGCCCAGTGAAGAGTCTTATTTTTCCAAATAAGGAAGCATTCCGATAAGGAATCATTGTTCCGTTCTATGTGGATTTTTAACATACAACTTATGGACATCCAAATAGATTGAGTAAAACTCATTTCAAGAGATTTACTTGTAAATACATCGTTGCATCATGATCCAAGGTTCATACAAATAGGTTTAAATAATTATCAATGTACTTCATACCTAGATTTTAAATGATTTGTAATAAATATAAAATTTAGAAAATAAATATTATCAATATGCCTTATAACTACACTATTGTCATACCAGTATACTAACATGACAATTGCACTATTGTACACAACCGACACACGCATTAACAAAAGGTTGCATTGATTTCTTATAAAATATTGATTTAAAATAAATTAAAAACAAACTCTCACATCGGGGGCATCATAAAACCTAGCACATCGAAAAAAGGTTAAAATATTTCGTATTAAAATATCTTTAAAATTTTTATCAGTGCATTATATACCAGGACTATTATCAATGCGATGGTCTAAAATCTCTCTGTGGTATCCTGGATTCGTAGAAAAGCTTTCGTTGCAAACAATGTCTCCGTGATCTGGAAAGGGTTTCTGCACACTTTGTCCTGGGTTGGATGTGGTCTTACCTGGCAAGTAGGGAATGGAGAAGATATTCGTGTTGGTATAGATCCGATTATGGGCACTGAAGCACTTTTGGTCCTTCCTCAGGATCTTCGTGATTATCTGGTGGATTATGGCATTGTCACTTTGGCAAATGCACGCAATTTCACTCCTGGGGAAAAAAGTTACTGTTTTACGGCTGAAGATCTGGATTTGGGAGGATAATGGGGGCTCTTATGGAACAAATTTGTTACAGGACTTTAATATGGTAGAATCAGATTGACGTATCAGAAAGACTCTCTTATATGGACATATAATAGGTATGCTGGTGATATTTCTGCAGCTATGGGGTATGATCTCATTGTTCATCACTATCATGAACCCTCCCCGAAACATTCTAAAGTGCTGTACATACTTTGGTCTTTCAACATTCCTGCAAAGATCCGATGTTTTATTTGGTTAGTGGTTATGAACCAAGTACTAACATGGGATAATCTGCAAAGGAGAGGTTGGCAGGATCCCGGTATTTGTACTCTTTGTAGGCTGAATGAAGACTCAGTACAACATCTGTTCTTAGACTGCATTGTTTCCAACAGGGTTTTCATTGTATTTTGCGAGCAGTCGGGCCTTCCTTTAAAAATTGTTCCATCAGGACCTTTCTTGAACACTGGTACAAGAAATCTTCGGTTCTCTTTGCCAGCAGCTATCTGCCCCTCTTCATTTTCTGGAGCTTGTGGAAAATGAGAAACAATTGTTTATTTGAAAATAAGATGTTATCTTTTTCAAATATCATTCAAGAGGTTAAAGCACTCAGGTTACTTTATCCTGTTCCGAAACAAAAGCACAAGATTATAAATATTGGTCCCAGTCCTCAGATCTCTTATCCTTGTGGTTTTTTTGACGGGGCAGCTGCTGATGACCTTAGAGGAGCAGGCTTTGTGCTGCACTTGAGTGACTCTCATTTCCTTGGTTTCTCACTTGGTTGTGGCAAAAGCACAAATACAAGAGATGAACTCCTTGCTCTATGGGCTCTTCTCATTGTGTCTAAGCTTTTTGGGATCCCTCTACAAACCATCTATGGTGAATCTCTAGTCATTATCAATTGGGTTAAAAGGATATCATCTTTGGACTCTCCCAGTCTGAGACATTGGTGCGAGGATATCAAATGCCTCATTCAAAATTTCTCTCCTTTGACTCTCAATCATATACTTCGTGAGCATAATCAGCAGACTGACTGTCTCTCAAAGAAGGCTCTTGTGTTGGATCTTGGTATTGGTAACTACTCAAAATTTATGGAAGGTATGATCTCTGATCATGGAAATTTTCAGCTTTTTTAAGCTATGTGTCGGGACTCAGTCCCTTTACTTTTTTTGGCACGAGTATTGTTTTATCTTAACAGACTGGATCTTGAGCTATCTGGGATGAGACTATCAGCCTTCTAATCATGCAAAATGATTTATAAGATTGACTGTCAAATCCCTTTGTCTCAGAGTTCAGAACTTCATTGAAACTGTCTTATGGTATTTTGCTGAGAGTCTGGTTCCTTGTGGACTCATTGGAACTGTCTTATGGTAATCTGCTGAGAATCTGGTTCCTTATGTCTTTCCTGCTCATGTCTCATGTCAATATGATAAAAAGTGAAGAACTTATCGTGAGTAGAGGGATCCCCGATGTCTTATTCCCAGCTTGGAAGCATGTTTAGAAGGGTTTTCATGTATATGATGTCCTTTGATTCTCTTTGAATAACAAGGTCTGGCATTTTTTCTGCTGAAAAAAAAACTTAACAATCGCATCAATGCTACACAATTGAACTTGGTAGGTTTCATTAACTTATAATAAAATATCAATTTAAAATATTATAAACAAACTATCATTGGTACACCTTTTGGTTTTGCAAGCAACATCGTTAACGTTTCTATAATCCATAATAAGTATACCAAACAGTTAAATTTAATAAGTTAAGCTTTCCCACACTCGTTGGTGCAATCATAAATGTAAGGATGCAAATGCAATGCTCCCATATATCTTAAAAACCACTATTAAGTTGGATTTAATATATTAAATTTTCCATTTTGTGCTGCACTTTGAAAATATACAAATGCATCGTTTTCAATGATCCATTATATCATAATAACATCGAATAGTTTTTTTTTTAACTAAAAAAGATTCATACTTATATTAAAAGTATTAAAGTAACATTATAGAGAATTTTTACAAACAACCTCTCCTTACTACCATTGAAACGATGTGACCTAAAGATCCTTCCCTCGTACATTAGAGGAGTGACTTGAACATAAAATATTACTCAAAGGAAATAACATTAATGAGCATACCAAAAAAATATAACAACCAAATTGAGGGCAACATCCCAAACAACTATATAGCTTTAGAAACAACAAGCTCTCGTTTTAATCTCCTTCTAGAGATTGAGGTAATCGATATGTCAAAAAATGAAGATAGAGCTTCCTGATAAAACCTTTAATCCTTAGAACAATTCAAAGAAAATGGAACCTTCAGGCACACAAAAAGATTGTTTGGATAAAATTTCAGTAGTTCCATTGAATTTGCTATAAATGCAGACACAAGTAACTAATTCAAATTGTTCCTATAGGCGGCAGACTCTCTGCTTCCACCCATCCAACATTGCTACCTGCAAATGACTATAATGAAGATCCCAATACACAATGACTGATGAATCACTAACGATTTTGATATTAGGTATAAATAAACATCTTGTAAAGTAGTACAACATCCACAGTGCCAATAACTCACCTTTAGTATTGGATCTCTTTCTTGTGTTTAGTTTTAGTTTGAAAGCAAAATAATCATTTAGCTTAAGCTAAACCCTAGTTCCACACTTCTAACCATTCTCTTGAGATTCCCAGTTGAAGAAGCTCACTAGATGATTACTAGCAAATGAAGGAACAATTCCTAGTCTTCTTACTTGATTGTTTGGCATCCCTCCTTAGGCCTCTCACTCCTGCTCTCCTTATACATTCCATAGGCCCTTTGACATACGACCATGACTGATATGACCTTTCCTTCAAACAGGACCACATTATGGTGTTCACAAACCTCCCAACACACGAAGGCAGGTAAATCCTCCCAAAAGGTTGCATCCCGATACCAACTCCAAAAACATGACATCAAATTGTGATTGATCCAAGGATGATCAATAAGAAATTCATGTCTGGCCTGAAAGCATACTTGTTTGGTAAAGGCATAGTGGACCATGATATGCTCAACATTCTTAGCATCTTCCTTGCAAAGTCAACCCTAAAAATAGCTTAATCCTTAGAGGAATATTCCACTTCCAAAGTGAGGAGAACCACCATTCTTGAGTTAAGGATTGTGAAGTGAAAAGAACATCCTCATACAACAACTTGGAGGTTACAACACCATTTTTCTCATTCCAAGACCACACCAATTGATCATCCTCCCCTATAAGTTGTATCGTTTCTCTTTAAAGTCCCAAGACATAAGCCTCCCATTCATTGATAAATTGTCCCTAAAGTTGCAAGTTTTCCACCAATTTCCAAGAGTGTCGAAACCCATTCCATCCGCCTCATTGACTTTAACATGGGTAAGATACCACAAGTCTTTTGATATGAGGAGATCAATGAGAGCTTGAGACAACTGATAAACCCCCTCTCTGACCATGAATGAATCTTCTCATAGCTTGATACTACAACCATTAATGGGATTTCATGAGATCCACTCTCTCAAGATATGAAATGAGTTAATCAAATTGTTCCAATAATTTGAAGCCTCTCCTCCCCTCAACCTTCCTTGTCTGAGCCAATCCAATACATAAAATTGTTTCAAATATTTTTTCTAATTACCACACTCCAAAGACTCAAGGAGAAAAATCCCTTCCATAAACTCTTAACAGTGAGGGTTTGTCCAAAGAAATGAATATTTTTAATGCCCCATCCCTCGTGTTTTTTAGGCCTAGCAATCTTGTCCCATATTACTAAGTGAATGCCCTCCTTCTACTTTTTACTAGTCCACAAAAGGATAAACATCCTCTTTCTTATCTTCTCCAATATGGACTTAGGTATTTTTTCTAGAGATAACCAATACATTGGCACATTCTCCAAGACCATCTTTACTAAAATTAGTCTCCCCCCTAAGGAGAGCCACTTGAAACACCCATTTTTTATTTGTTTCTCAATCTTTTCCAAGAGCCAAAACCAATATTTAGCAGTGTAGTTGTTTAGGTTTATGTAGTACCAAATATATTTCAATCCTTCATCCAACTCTTTAAAGTGAAAATAAAACAACGAACCCACTTCCACTAGAGAATTCACATCAACATTATTTTCCAAAAAAAGAAAAAAGAAAAAAGAAAAAACAAAACTAAATTTTCTTCACTGAAGGTCATACCCGATGCTGCAAAAAAAAATCTATATGTCCTTATAAACCTACCACCCCCTAATGATCCCTTCCCAAAGAGTAGCATGTAATCCACAAATAGTAAATGATTGATATTAAATAAAGCCGAAAGCCTGATCCCTTCCATCCTTCCTTCTCTTTTGGCTTTCACCATCAACCTGCTTAACACTTCAACAATTAATAAAAATAACACTGGAGACAGAGGGCATCCCTGCTTGATCCCTCTCAAGTTCTTAAAAAACCTTGAAGTCACCCCATTTACGAGAACCACACAATTTTTTGAACAAACAGAGCCCATAATAAAATTAACCGGCTACACATCAACACCTATCTGCAATAGGACCAACCTAAGAAAATTCCAATTCACTTGGTCATAAGCTTTCACTAAGTCTAGCTTCAACACCAAAGCTTTCAACTTTTTTGACTTTATCGTATGAAGACACTCCTACACCAATCCAATGGCGTCCACAATCTATCGGTTTTCTAGGAACCTGATTTGTTCGGAATAGATGAACTTAGATAACATAGGTTTTAATTGGTCAACTATAACCTTGGAGATGATCTTACAGACCATATTTTACAGGGAGATTGGTCTGAACGTGTTGAATGTACCAGGCATGGAATATTTCAGAATCAATGCTACAAATGTAGAATCCAATGCCACTACCACCTTTCCTAATAATCTCAACTCCTCAATAGCATTCAAGATATCTTAGCTGAATATTTCAAAGAAATCCATGAAGAACTCTATGATCTACTCGTCCAAGCCCATACTTTTTGACCGCACAAACCTTGCCAATACGTTTTTAATATCCTCCACCGTAACTGGAGGTGAATAACTAATAAAATATATTTTTCTCATTCTTATCAGTGCAAATGTAGGGATGCATCGTTTATCATGCTCTCATACATCTTAAGGGAGTAGTATAAGCGCTAACCAAATCACCGCCAACTCGTCGGAATCCAGCAGAGTAATTCGTGTTGAAATGGTAATTTAGACTGTTCAAATCACAATTTTTTGGGGATGGTCTTAAAACTGATGTTCAAAAATCTGTGACAGAATGTTTGGTTTACCAACGTAATAAGGTGGAAATAATTAAGACCCCAGGTCTACTACAACCACTTTCCACTCCAAGCCAAAGGTGGACAGAGGTCTTGTTGGGTTTTATCGCAGGTTTACCAAAGTCAAAAGGAAAGAGTGTCATCATGGTGGTTGTTGATAGACTTACTAAATATGCACACTTATGTGCACTATCTCACCCCTTCAAAGCAAGCACGATCGCCAATTCTTTTATGGAGATAGTCCAAAAACTACATGGCACTCCAAATATTATCATAAGTGACAGGCATCCCATTTTCACTGGCAACTTTTGGACCAAATTATTTTCTTGTTTGGGTACTCTACTAGCTCATAGCTCATCTTATCATCCTCAATCTAATGGACAAATAGATATCGTAAACAAATGTTTGGAAGGGCGTCTTCAATGTTTTACAACTGATAAACAAACACAATGGTTCAAGTGGTTCCCCTTGGCAGAATGGAAATATAACACTTCCTTCCATACATCATAAAAAATGACTCCATTTATGGCACTTTATGGCTATCATCCACCATCCATCACATCTTCAGTAAGAGACTCCTCTAAGGTTCAAGCAGTGGAATACCACATGGAGCATCAACAACAAGTTATTCAACTCTTAAAGGACAACCTGAATCTAGCAAAAAATTGAATGAAACAACAAGTATATCAACACCGCAGTTAACGAAGCTTTAATGTGGGGGATTCGGTGTTTTTAAGACTACAACCATACAAACACATGTCCCTAAAGAACACCAAGAAGGATGATAAATTATCACCTAAATACTACGATCCCTAGAAGGTGCTACAAAAGATTGGTAGTAAAGAGAATGATGTCCTCTTATAGGTGTTGTGGCATTAATCTTATTGTTATTGGTGAAGAATATGACGTGGTATGAAGGCTTTGACACCCACGATGACTCCATTCATCATTCCACAAAATCATGAAAGTGATTATTGCACGATTGAGCATCAAGATTGTAACTCAATGATTGGTGAACAACCTTATTTATCTTGTTACTATATCGCTCATAATGAATGGATGATTCGTGTATGGTATTATTTATGTCTTGGTCATGCTTAGCCATGAGTTTGATACTTGCCTCTCTTATTGGTTTGTAATCTTCATATAGAGACATAAAATGTGTAATTGTCAAAATTAACTCATTTTGCTTCTCTTGTGTCTCATATTGAAAATTTTTATTGATCTTTACTATTTGAAAAGAGGAATTTCCTTTAATACAGATGTATTTGTTTGACAGGGTTGTATCGTTATCATTATCTTTGACCAAACATGTATTAGACTCCTTTTTATTTCTTAAATATGTTAAGGGTGTGTGTTTGCATATCCTTGAATTATCTCGTTGTTGTTATACAACCTTTTCCAAGTGAATTTGCCCTTGCACAACCCCATATCTTTGACATATCTCATTAGCGGAAAACCAATCTCTTTCATTTCCAATTCTAGAGATCCAATTTCATCATGTGTTCCAATGGCAAGAGTATGACAAGGTGAGGAGACTAGGTATTGGTCTTGCAACTCTTTGCTCATCATTTCGTTTTCAAAATGGAACAATATTAGGTTATGATGGCTTATGGCATTTGAGAGCTCAATACTTTCATGGAAAAGGGTATCTATTAAGTTTGTGCCATCTTCTCCTTCCACTAATCTCAATAAATGGTCATTGGGATAAATTTGGTTGTTCTCAAAATTGGAATAGATTGAAGTTTATGATTGTGATAGCAATTCAAATATTACAAGAGGAGGAATATTAAATGTTAATGATGCATCCTCTTCACTTGATAATTCATGGAAGTCCAATCTACCATCATCTTCTATAACTACATAATTAAAACGAGGGCGATTGAGACTGGACATAAGACATTCACCAACTAGAGGGTTATTTGGAAAATAATAAGCTTTATTTACTGAGTTTACAATAGGCCCTCTCTTGGATTTCAAAAGAGTTTGTAACTTACATGAAAGAATTTATTTACTGAGTTTATGATAGGCCCTCTCTTTGATTTCGAAAGAGTTTGTAAACTTTTTCCTAGCATTGTACCCTTTCTTTTATCAATTCTTCCATGTGAACACACAAACCTATAATCATCTCTTACATCATGGTTTCTTGATTTAATAGATTTTGATTCAATTAATTTTACTTCTTTTTCAGTTTGTAAGTTTTTGCGGTGAGGTAGGTTAATGTAGGGTTTTTCCGGAGAATTTGCAGTAGTGATTTTGTAAGTCGACGTTTCGATTCTGAATCAGGAACCATCATTAGTACAAGAAATCAAGTAGATTAGCTGCAGTTCCATAGTAATGAATAAGGGTTTTAAGTTTTTTTAATTTATAATTGGCTGACTAATTCTAGGTTAGGTAAAAAAAATTAGGTTGGGTAATGTTGGTGTCTTTGCATCTTTTTAAGAAGTCCAGATCTGCAGCTCTACGTTGAATTTTGATCCTTGTCAATTCTAGCCTGCGAGTCTCCTTGGCTATGTCCCTTCCGTACAGGGTAGCAATTTCAATTTGTTGTCAATTCTAGCCTGTGAGTCTCCTTGGCTATGTCCCTTCCGTATAGGGTAGCAATTTCAGTTTGTAAGTTTCTGTAGTGAGGTAGGTTAATGTAGGGTTTTTCCGAAGAATCCACAGTAGTCATTTTGTAAGTCAACGTTTCGATTCCGAATCAGGAACCATCATCAGGATAAGAAGTCAAGTAGATTAGCTGCAGTTCCGGAGTAATAATAAGGGTTTTAAGTTTTTTTTAATTTATAATTGGCTGACTAATTCTAGGTTAGGTAAAAAAATTTAGGTTGGGGTGAGACATAGTGAAAGGATGTTGTTGGAGATCCCTAATAAGGATTTGATCCTCCTCACATGCTTCATTAAAAACACTTATCCATTTTCATAAAATAAACATAGTTATTGTCCTAGGGATAGCTTGTTGCACCGAGAGTAGTGAGGTGCTCTACAACCCAATGTGGGAGATATGTTGTAATGTACATAACGTAACACTACATTACTAAAAAAAATAAAAAGAAATTAAAAAATTCACGTTGGACCATAAAATAAAATAAAGTAATTAAATGAAAAGTAATTAAAAAGAAATCCAGGTTGGCTTATAAAATAAAGTAAATTAAAACTAGCATAGATCCATGTTAAACCTAGATTTACCAAGCACAGAGAGGGATGAAATTTCTTAAGGTGTAAATTTTTTCTTAACTGAAAAAAATGTTAAGATAAAAAAAAAATTACACTTCAAGAAATTTGAATCCCTCTCGGTGCTTCATAGATCTAGGTTTAACATGAATCTATGCTGGATATACTAGTCACAAATGATTGTAGATGAAGATTTGTGATTATCATGAAGGTGATAGCATGCTTAATGGAAACTTGAGTTGAAGTGTCGAAAGGATTCTTCATCTTTTATTTTAATTTCAAAAGTTCTTGATACATTCCTTGCATGTTGTAATTTCGATCATAATCATTTTGAAACACTTTCTTAACTAGTTCTGTTTTGAATTATGCCAATGTGTACAACATCAAACAAACTTGAATCTTTACCTTTGAAAGTGAAAGGAAGCAATCTACAAGCAATATCCACATGAAAAATATTAAGAAAATGCAAACTACCTTCATACTTCCTAATGTGAAATTATGAATCACAAGAGATCATTAGGCTAAGTAATACCTTACAATGAAAGAATTAGGAAGAATGATGAATTGTAATGTAAAAAATATGAAAAATCCACCGTGAAATTAAGCAGAGAAGAAACATTCAATTGATAGCAATAATTGGGAACAATATCATTAATTTGTATATGAACAATAGATATCACAAAGGAGGAAATCCAAATATCTCATGAGTGATTCGAATCCCTAACCGTAGACATGACTAACATAGGAAAAATCACCATTGTAGACTTCTCTAGTGCAACTCCGGATAACTGAAATAGTTAACAATTAGTTAATTGAGTCTAGTAGGTAAGCATGGGCGCCTTTATCCTGAAATCATGCAAAATCCTATGCAAATTAGCGCATTAGAGACTTGACTAATTGAAAGTGGACATCGAAGTTTGACTCCACTCAGGTGAGGGTGAACGGAAGATGAGACTCCCAGAACACTAAGTGGGCTCCTAAAATCTAGGGATTTGTCTCCATATCTCCTAAACTCATGCATGAGGGCACATCAAGTGGCTAGTGGGCCCTATACAACATTCGCATAACACCATCATAACACTATGAAAGTGATAACATAATCCTAAACTAGGAAACCAACAAAATAACCAAGGTGGACAAGGCAGGATTATTAAATAATCCTAACATCCCCCCTTAATCCAAATTTGGACAATTTAGGCCCTGGAAACTTAGAACAAAGGTTAATCATAGAACAATAATGAAAAAATAATTGCTCATGAAACTAAGGAAACATGGAAAACCACATGGGAACATAACCCCCCCTCAAAAACGTGTAGTCAAGGAACTGAATCAAGCCTTCACACCAAGCAGACACTTGAGATAGAAAAATATCTTCTTGGTGAAATACTTTGTAAAAATGTTTTCAACGTGCTCCTATGTAGGGAATTAATGTAGTGTGATGGTCCTGTTGTGCACTAGTTCCTTGATATAATGCATATGAATCTCGATGTGTTTGGTCTGTTGATTCTATACTCGATCAGTGTAAATCTTAATTGCACTTTGATTGTCACATAAAATGTCTATTGAAGGGACAGTGTGAATTCCAAACTCCACCAAAATCCCATGTAACCAAGATCCCTAAATGGAAGCATTCACAGCCCCCCTGTACTCTGCTTCATCTAAAGAGAGTGAAAGAGTTTCTTTCTTCTTGCTTGACCCACAGATTGGTACTGATCCCAACATGAACACATATCCCAAAGTATATTTTATGTTAGTGTTGTCTCCATCCCTGTAATACCCCGGTTTTGACCCCTTGGTATTGAATTATACATGATGCATATACTATTGAGATCATGGCATGGAGCTCAAGGCCAAGGCCCTGTCACTGATCTGGTGTTTTGTGAATAGATGATCAAGGTTGATACCTATGGTGATAGTGCTAAGTCAAGCACATCATATATTTTGATATATCATGTAACTATGCAAATTAATAAAATACCACAACTAGCTATGGAACTACAATGTGAAAGAGATGGGGGCATGGTTCCACAAGGGATAGGGAGGGGAGTTAGTCAAAATACTAAGCCAATAGGGTGTGACCAGATGTCAATGGGGAAACCCATGAATCCTTAGCTACATTTTGTCCTCTGTCCTCAATCATTAATTTCTTCCAGAAGATGGTTGAGGTAGTTAATGCCTTGGGCAGAGCAAGGCATGGTAGCTTGATGGCTTGACTGAGCAATACTGCAAGTTTGCAGTCTGCGGAAACTGAATTCTTGCTTCTACAACAAGTAAACTTGGTTGGGAATGTGTTCCCATTCCCTCATCCCTGATTCTCACTCAACATTGGATTCATTCGCGTTGTTGATGGAGCCTCCAAGGAGAGTCATGTTTATGTTCTGGGTTGTTCATGTTGGTCATTCAATCTTGGTTGAGAAACTCATGGTATTGTTGAGTAAACAGGAAGTGGGGATCACTTTGTTTTATGAGAGTATAGTCCTTCATGGTCTCCCCAGTGCTGTTGTGTAGTGGTTCATTATTCAGAGCAGTTTGTTTCACTCTCTAGAGGGGCGGAGGTGTTGTTCCGTAGTGTTTCCTCCTGTGTACAAGTGAACCGTGTTCTCCTGTGTTATGGAGTGGTATGCAAACCTATTTCTCTATGTTGCAGAGTGGGGTCTATGTTGCTGTGTTTTTCCCTATGGTTTGTTCTGTTGTGCACCCTTTTTGGGGTATGAACTGTATGCAAGCTTGAGGAGTGGAAGAGAAGAGGAATGGGGTTGATAAACCTAGTGCAGAGATGAACCTCGGGAAAGGGTAAGAGTGGCTTGTAAATATCCACCGCATGCCCTAAAGAGCACTGGAAGGGAAGGCATATCCCGAGGGACTGTAGAGCAGAGAAGGGGATGCTTCCTTGTGTTGGGTATGTAAGTAAAGTGGATCCCAGACCAGATAGACCTTGTGAAGGTGTCGCTAGCTCCTGAATGAGCCACTAGGTTAGTCATTCTACCTTTCCACTGCCTTAGCATCATGATAAACCCAATTGGATATTGGCTTGGTTGTGTCTTATTGTGGTTTGGCCATGTGCAATCCTTGGCTGGACAATCTAAGGAACCCACTATGAATGAAGGCTTGGATGGGTTCCTGATAAAACCATCTATAGCTTGGATAGTCCTTATTTTGGAAGTTGGCTTAAATGTGAATAGTATGATAAACCCAACTATCTACTGGCTTGGCTGAGTAAGCCTGATAAACCCAAAATTGTTTGGCTTGCAAGCTTGCAGCTTAATAAACCCAACTTAGTGTTAGCTTGGCTAGATAGTATAATAAACCCAACTGAAGGTTGGATTGACTATGTGTGTGTGCTTTGGTCTAGCTTTGTGTGTCTATTGTGTTAGATTTTTATCATTAT
>LPNX010602327.1:759851-773486 GCA_001517045.1 Pseudotsuga menziesii | reverse complement strand
ATGCACAGCAATAAAACACAAGAGACAAGAGACACAAAGAATTTTCCTCAGGGAAACCATAAAGGAGAAAACCCCGCAACTTCCTCAGAGATAGAATGAGCACTAATGGCAGTAGTAAAACCCAAAAATATAAAGATGATCTCCACAGCTTCTGTCTCTCTCTCTCTCACTGAGAGAGCTTCTCCTTTCTCACTCATGCGCACCAATGAGTGAGTGGGTGTGTGATACATAGAGAGACTCACACTCTATTTATATTCTTCCGTTCACTTGAAACCCACTCCAACATGTCGGCCTCACTCAACAATTACTTACTAGAGCCGACATCTCTAGGAGTGCCTAATAACCCTTGTGCCCCACAACTTGTGGGGACTTTTCCCTCTGCTCAACAAGGAGGGTTAACCTTGAATTATATGGTGGGGACTATTGCCCCGACTTATAATGACTCACCTAGGGTTGACTTCTCTAGGATAGTCTAACAACCCTAGGGCCCCACAACTGCGGGGACTTTAACCCTTGACCAATAGGAGGGTTACCCACAATGACTTGACATGACTTGTTTACATTATAGAAACTTCCCAATCGGAACATCGGGGCATGACATGACTCAATTACATTACAAACACATCCCAGAATAAACATCGGGGTACAACACATAAGATATACGGATGAATACATTCCGAAGTTACAATTACATCAACACTCCCTCTTAACTAGGAAGGTATTCTCTCGACACAATTTATCAGCACAATTCTTCTTCTCTGTATCATCTGGATCATCATTGAGTTCTCATCATCTTCAAGTCATATTCATCTTCAAGTCATCTTCATCTTCATGTCATCTTCATCTTCAAGTCATCTTCATCTGGATCTGGTTCATCACTCGATCTGGATCATCATCACTAGATCTAGATCATCACTCGATCTAGATCATCCTCACTGGATCTAGATCATCACTCGATCTAGATCATCATCACTGCTAGATCATCATCAATTCTGGATCATCAATTGATCTGGATCGTCACTGCTGGATCATCATCAAGTCTAGATCATCACTTGATCTGGATCATCATCAAGTCTAGATATCACTTGATTTGGATCATCATCAAGTCTGGATCATCACTTGATCTAGATCATCATCAAATCTGGATCATCATTGAGTCATCATAATCATTACTGCTTATGCTATCTCAATCAAATGGTGCTATCTTCTCCATTCTTCTCGTCACAGGAAGTTCTACAGAGTCAATCCTGTAGGCCTACCCTTCATGTAGGTCTTCATCAGCGCTTATATCTGACACTTAAGTAAGAATGGATCGCCCAACTCTTATATCTGACCTCATCCTATCAGAAAGGCACGCCCAACACTCACATCTGACCTCATATTGTCAGAAAGGTCCATCACTCACATCTGACCACGTGTAAACACATCGCGCCAGAATGGCTCAGCACTTATATCAGATCATGTGCAAGCACATCGCATCGGAAAGGCTCTGCGCTTACATCCAACCCCATCTTGTTAGAAAGGCACAACACTCACATCTGACGATGTGTAAACACATCGCACCAGAATGGCTCAACACTTATATTCGACCTCATCCTGTCAGAAAGGCTCTGCACTTACATTCGACCATGTGTAAACACATCACATCAAAAGGGCATGCACTCACATCTGATCATGTAGGAACTAATCCTACCATCGCATCAGAATGGCCCCCAATCCCAGACTGAGCTACCTGGTAACTGACCAGGTGCCTCCATTCTCCCAGAGAATGGTAGTTGCCCTTACATCTGACCTACTCATCAGAATGGCCAACACTCACATCTGACATGGGAGGAACCTAATCCTTTAGCCATGACATAATGGTTCAACCCTTACATCTGATCAAGTGGAAACACATCCCTCTCTCACATCAGAATGGATTCTTAGTCTTAGACTGAGTTTTCCTGGCAACTGACCAGGCACCTCCATTCCCAGAATGGCAATATCCCGTATATCTGATCATGTAGGAACCAATCCTACAGTCGCATCAGAATGGATTAGCACTCATATCTAACATGGAAGGAACCTAAACCCTCTCACCATGACAAAATGGCTCAGCCCTTACATCTGACCATGGAAGGAACTTAATCCTCTCCCATGTCAGAATGGCTCTTGGTCTCATCATTTCCCCTAGGAGGGAACCTCGATCTCAAGAACACCAAGCTTCTCCCTTAAGTACTCAAACTTCACTTTGGCCATTTCTAGCATAGAATCACACTAGGACCGATTACATCCGAGGGCAACCTGTCTTATCAGCTATGCTAGAAATCCATCTTTCAAGAGATCTTGATCTGGATCACTGCTCCTCTCTACATCATACAACAAATGCAAGTCATATCAACCAAATCAAATAGTAGTTTTCAAAAGAAACATACTACCTCCCAAATATCAAGTGGCAACATCTTTTGCCTCAGTTGTACTCAGCGCCTTGCAGAATTCCATCCTGCCAAACCAAGAGATCACACTTGATCCCATACTGAAGTAGCACCTTGAAGTGCTCTTCCTATCAATGGCACTGCCTGCTCAATACGAATCCACATTATCTTTTGATTCACCTCATACTTGAGCCCATAATCAACTGTACCCTTCAGGTACCTCACTACATGCTTTGCAACCATCAAGTGAACATGTCTCAATGTGTTCATAGCAAAGCAAATATCTGGTCTCATATTCGTTAGGTACATCAAGGAACCAATCATCTGACGATACATTGTAGCATCAATCGCTTCTGATGAAGCATCACTCAATAGCTTCAAGTTTGATTCCATAGGTGTGGCCATGGCCTTGCAGTCCATCATCCTGAACCTCTTCAGGATATCTACTGCATACTTCCCTTGTCCACACCTCCATGCCTAGAACGTAGTGCATCGACACATAACAGGAGCATCACTGATCTTCCGTCTTCAATATTGAAGCAAAGGTTGGAATCCACTTTACTCTCAGTAAAGCCTATAGTCATCAGTAATCTGTCCATCCTGCTGTACCATGTCGAACCTCAAGATATTTTGTAGTCACTCCCTCTGAAGCTGAGCATCACACACCCTCTATCTTCCATACTCTATGCACTGAAACATTATGTACCAGAGTGACAAGTAGCTTCCTCTGCTACTAATATTCTATGTATCCATCTATGATCACTGGATACCAAGATCCTCTATCTTGAACTTTTTCAAAAGTTCTTCTGACACGCATCTGTGAGCTTGTCATCCTCTATCAACCTTGTAGCATAGGTTCAGATATTCATCAATCTCATTATGTATGTGTTATCCCATGATGTTTCCATCTACTGCATGATGGAACTATGAAATTCTCTTCAGGTCTCGATACTGCATCCTAGACATCATTCTTCTTGAACTGGTCTTCCCTTTCTTCTTGGTTACTTCTTCATGGCTGGAAGGTTCTGCATCAATGATGTCACTACATTCATCATATTATTCTTCATTTTGAAATGTCGTCACTTGTTCATCGGAACAAGTCACATCCTTCTTTTCTTGTAGGCGATTATGTATGCGATCTTTCCTACAAGTCAAATACAATTGTATGGTTAGAAACATTTCATAAGGAATATTCATACTGGCAAGTTCTAATGCATAAATATATGATCATGCAACTACTTTAGCCAATACAACATTCATACATATCTCACGGAAACTTTCTAGATGCCTTCCATCTCTACCAGGACAACATTGAGATTGTGCAGTAATCCAATATGTTAGCAAAGAGGTTTCATTCTAGATAAGTAGCAATGGATAGTTGTATAGCACCATGAGCTACTTACCCATCACATGCATATTAGTAGTATACTGCCATTAATGCAAACATTCTATCATGCATAATACATTAACTGAATATAAACAAATGCATAACAAAACAATATCATGAAATGAAAATTGAATACTTATCTTTATTTGTTTCGTGGGTGGACTCCTTAATCCTTTCGCTTCATCATATTCTTCATTCATAATAGCATCATTTCTTATCCAGATGCTAAGGTGGATAAGAAGTTCTTCAAGAGTTGAGATCTTCATATTCCTCATCGATTGAGGGATCTTCTTTGGATGGTGAGAGCTTGATCTTCAGTTGCTCCCATCTTCTCTTCTCTTCTTATGAGTCGAGCTTCTTCTTCTTGTGTGTGCTCTTCCCAGAGTCTGCTGGAAGTAATCACTTCCTTCTGGCACACATTTCTCGCATGAATGAATCCCATGATCCTGGGAGGCCATTCAAGGTGGCTATCACCACTTCTGCATTCTCCACTTCTTCTTCTACTGTTTTCAAGTTGTTCTCTGATTTGAGAGACCCTCGTAAAGTATGACTGTATGATCTCTGCATTCTAGATCTTCACATTCTTCAACTGGTTTCTTAAGGTCATATTTCGATTTATGTTCTTCCCTTCAAATACCTTGGTCAAGAAATCAAACATCTTCAGTGTCTTTAGGAAAGACACTTGTGGTACAAGTTGATCCGTGATTGAATCAACAATGATCTTCTTGGCCTTGACCAAGTTCTTCTTGTGTAAGGCTTCTAGCCTCATCTCCCTCTGGAACTGGAACCTCTCTACTTGTGTAGGTGTCCAATTCATTTTCTTCAAGGAGATCATATGCTTCCATGCTTGGAAATTGTCAAATTCACCAAACTTATCATCAAGCTGATGTGATAGATCACTTTGAAATGAGAACCTCAAATGAAAATGGCAAAAGATTCAATCTTACCGATTTGAGGTGTCTGTCCTGGTTTTGGAGCTGGATGATCTAGGGTTTGTTAGAGAAACCCTAATTTTTAAAACTTGGAATATTTTAGATCTAATTGGATAGAAAGATAGATCTTTTCAAATGGAGCTATCCAATGTACTCCTCTTCTGAAAACAGTGGAGGGAAGCTCCTGGAATAGGAAGCCCTAGTTTTCCGATTTCTTCTGCAAAAATGCCTGTTACTGTTTCTGCAGTATCTCCAAAATTAATTCTCCTTTGTGTCTAAAACTTTGCACTGAGGTATCCTTGCATGTCCCTGTTCCAACACCACAGGTTTCATCAGAATTGGTTTCACCAAGTGGGACTTATGATCATTTTCCCAAGGTGACCTGTTACAGGACTGTTCAAAACAGTGAAGTTGTACAGATTGCCACGTGTCACTGGTTCATCTTCTGAGTGGAAACTCAGACCACAAAAATTATAGTCCGTGCCCTTTCTGGAACATCTTCAGGAATTTTATTTGGATCTCTGTGGCACAATATATAGCAGTTCTCCCCAGGTGTCCTGTTTAGGGATGAATTCTGGAAGAGGTTGGAACCCTAACCTAGAGGGATCATAGCTCCCAGAATATAGCGAATCTAAGGATAAATTTTGGATATAGTGTAAATCAAGATTTGATCTTCAGCCTCTGCAATTTTCAGCTCCCAATCCTTCACCAATATTGGGATATAGCGAATGTACCAAAACTTAACGGTTTTAGTATTTAGGGTTTTTCTAGCTCAAGGTCAAACTAGGGTTTAACTTTCCCGGAGTTTCACCCAACCAAAAATATTGATCCAGGTCTCTAAACTTCGATTTTGATGAGGAGAGAAATCCTATGCTGGGCTCACTAAAAAATTCCTCTTCTATAGAAAGCCCTAATTTCCCGCACCAAAAACTGAAAATGCTCGGAATCAAATTCTGCTTTGACAGAAAGATACGCCCTTCAATGGATAGTCAGCCTAGCATACTTTTGCTGATGGATTGTGGAGAGAGACCCAAAAATTAAGAAGCCCTAGCTTTCTACAGCTGCACAATGTCTTCTTCTTAGGTAGCTCTAATACCATGTTAGATTTTTATCATTCTAATCTAGCATTATGATCTTAGGATCTTTAACTGAGAGAATAACATGCACAACAATAAAACATAAGAGATAAGAGACACAAATAATTTTCCTTGAGGAAACCATAAAGGAGAAAACCCTGCAACTTCCTCAAAGATAGAATGAGCACCAATGGCAGCAGTAAAACTCGAAAACATAAAGATGATCTCCACAACTTCTGTCTCTCTCTCTCACACACTGAGAGAGCTTCTCCTCTCTCACTCATGCGCCCCAATGAGTGAGTGTGTGTGTGATAAATAGAGAGAATNTTGAAACCCACTCCAACATGTCGGCCTCACTTAACAATTACTTACTAGAGCCGACATCTCTAGGAGTGTCTAATAACCCTAGTGCCCCACAACTTGCAGGGACTTTGCCCTCTGCTCAACAAGGAGGGTTAACCTTGACTTAGATGGTGGGGACTATTGCCTAGACTTACAATGACTCACCTAGGGTCGACTTCTCTAGGATAATCTAATAACCCTAGCGCTCCACAACTGCGGGGACTTTAACCCTTGACCAATAACAGGGTTACCCACAATGACTTGACATGACTTGTTTACATTATAGAAACTTCCAGATCAGAACATTGGGGCATGACACGACTCAATTACATTACAGACACATCCTGGAATAAGCATTGGGGTACAATACATAAGATATACGGATGAATACATTCCAAATTTACAATTACATAAACATATTGTTCCCTAGTTCCTTGTGGAAGTCATTCCCAGCTCAGGGGTGGCAGTTGTGTTGAGAGACTGATGAACACAACTGGCCTATGGTTGGGTGGAACATTGCAGCCACATCGATAGTTGCTGGACAACTTAACCATCAAGATACGTTTCTCTGTTACGATTGTTTATGCCATGTATTTGCTTATGAGTTATTATGATAATGCTGAATGCTTAGTGATGGTTAAGTAGAAGTTTACTTCCTTATGTTTGCCTGCATTTTACTTTTGTACATGCCTTGTGTTTTTGTGATGCATTTGCCTAAGTTCATGGAGGCTAGAAGCTTGTTACAGGGCAAAAAATGCAACCAAGGTAAGAATCATTGAGTTTCCGCCCCTTGGAATCCGCCTGCAGAAGGTGGAAGGCAAAAACTGAAAGATGAAAAGTTGAACATGGAAGAATCGTTGTATTTGCGCACCCTAGGATCTGCCTACAGAAGGCGAAAAGGGAAGTTGAAAACAAGGCAGAAATTGGGTTTTTGATTTCCGAAGTTTGATATCGGAAGGTGGAAGTCAAAAGAGCAAAAGGGTTCTAAGGCAAAAATATAACTTTCTGGTTTTCGAGTTCTGAGGTCGGAAAAATGGAGAGCAGAAGTTAGAAGTGGAGAAAAAGATTAAGGTTGAAAGTTTTCTTTCCGATTTCCGAGTTCTGAAGTGTGGAAGGTGGAAAGTGGAAGTGCAGAAGGCAGAAGTAAAAAGAGTCGTTAAATGTTATGTCATGCTTTGAGTTTACGATTTCCGAGTCCCGAAGTGCAGAAGTGTGGAAGGCGAAAGAGTCGTTAAATGCTCTGTTGTACATTGAGTTTTCAATTTTTGAGTTCCGAGGTGTGGAAGGCAGAAGAGCTGTTAAATGTTCCGTCACACATTGAGTTTTCGATTTGCAAGTTTCGAGGTGTGGAAGGCGGAAAGTGGAAGTGAAAAAGGTGGAAGGTAGAAGAGTGTTTAAATGTTCCCGTCGCAGATTAGGTTTCTGATTTTTGAGTTCCGAGGTGTGGAAGGCAGAAAGAGGAAGTGCGGAAGGCAGATGGCAGAAGAGTGTTTAAATGTTCATGTAGCTTAGTAGGTTTCTGACTTCTGATTTCTGATGTCAGAAGGGTGAAAAATGGAAGAGCGGAAGCTGGAAGGCTGTCAATTCACATCGTTGAAACTTTGAGTTTTCGGCTCCCATGTTTCGAGGTCAAAAAGGTGGAGAGAGGAAGTGCAGAAGGCAGAAGGCGAAGTGCACAAAGGACAGGTCCAGTGCGGAAATGATCATTCCAATCATAGAAGGGATATGTCAAGGGAAGAATGACTGTTACAGTGTTTTCTAAGCCTAAGAATGAAGGTTGAAGTGTGTGTTAATGTCCATTCCCTGTGTTTTGAAGGAGAATAAGGGTTCTTGAAGTAAAAATGTTAATTAATCCGCATTATTGGGTATGGGGACGTTACATATTGGTATCAGAGCTGCAGGTTGCAGCGCTGGGCCTGAACGGGACATAATGAGTAGTTAAAAGAGATAAGAGTACCCTCTGATACCAATATTGTAGTACACTACAGATTGGTATAAGAGCTTATGGTTACAACATTGGGCCTTGATAGGCCAAGTTGAACAGTTAACAGAGCTGTTGGTAAATGGTTTTTACTTTTGATTTTATTACGCAGCTAACAAATGATGTGTTAACACATTTTGCAGAGTCATAGTGTAGATTGGAAAAAGAGTTGGTTTTGGATCAGCCATGAGAACCTATGACATGTATGATGCGTGGAGTCCCTATGAGCATGGGGGGAAATGTCCGAGTTGGAAATGTTGAGACAGAGTCTAATGGCAGAAGATTTCAAGAAACCCTGCTAGACATTGTAGCCACCATGAGAATCCTGATTAAAGATCAGGAAGAGAAACATCAACTGAATGCTACCATGTTACAGAGTTTGATAGACATCTAAATGTGGATGAGTTCTCGACATCGTGTAGTACATCAAGAGCGAAGTAAAAGCAGTGTCAGAAGAAGAAAGAGATCTTCCAGTGGGTCATATCACTATGAAGGATCCAATGGGAGTTCAATATCTTCATCTCACATAGGTAAGGAAATAGGAACTATAGGAACAACTCATGTGATGAATTTAAGAAGGCAAGGTCGCCTACCTTTAATGATGAGATAAAGATTGGTTAAGAAGCTGAAGCTTTACTTCTTGGGATGAAGAAATATTTCCAAGTCCAAAACTACTCAGGAAATATGAAGGATAGGGTAGCCATCTTCAATATGAATGGCAGGGCATCCATATGGTGGGAACACCTCAGGAAGGTGAGGAAAATCAATGACATAAAGGTTGTGTGGAAACAGTTCAAGAAATATTTCAAGCAGAAATACCTCTATGATAGGTACTATGATGAAAAGATCAAAGAATTCCATGAGTTGAGATTGGGACAACAGACCATGGAAGAGCATGCAAATAAGTTCTTGGAGCTGTTGAGGTATGTCAAGTACATTAAGGATGATAAAGTGAAAAATATATCATTTTCCGAGTGGGATACCTCAAGCATACAGACACAGAATTGAGTTTGATGAGCCTAGAAATCTAGAAGAGGCCATCAGGAAATCTAAGTATTGCTATGAGCAAAGCAAGGGAAAACCTGATAACCAGAGGGCATGGAAGTACAAGAGAAATGAGAAGTCTGACCAAAGGAAGAAAGGTTTCAAATTCAGGAATCAACAGAAGCAACCATCACAAGCTGTGCCTAAGCCAACCATAGTGGTGGATGACAGGTCAAGAAACTAAAAAGAGACTAGAGAACCTATCCAATGTTGGAATTGTGGAGGACTCCATATGCGTAGGTATTTTCCACTTGAGAATGGGAATGTAAGGCCAACTTACAACATTCAAGAAGCTGAAATAGTGGGTCAAGTCGTAAGAATTGTCGTAGGATTTATGAAGCACTGGTGGACCGCCAGTCAGATCATCAGTTAATTGTGGTTGAAGTTGCAGGTAAGATTGTTGAGCAATCTTTTTCTGTTTGGATTGACCCTGGATCTACTCACAATTATATCACTCCTATAGTTGTTGATATTTGTGCCTTTAAGAAGTTAAAGCATAGCAAGTCATGGTTAGTTCAACTAGCCACTGGAACCAAGAGAAAAGTTAGTGAAATGGTAAAGCAATGTCCATTGGTCATGGATGGATTGGTCACTTATGCAGATCTGAATGTTCTACCACTTGGGTCCTATGATATTCTCATTGGAATGGAGTGGTTGGAAGCACACAAAGTAAAGCTTGATTGTTACAACAAGACTTTTGAGTGCTTGGATGAAGAAGGAAAAAGTTGTGAAATTCATTCCAAAGGTGATTTCTGTTGGGCATATTTCAGCAATGCAGCTGAAGAAGCTCTATAGGAAAGGTTGCAAAGTGTATGCAACCCATGTTTTGGAGGCATCAGAGAATGAAACTCCCATGTTGGAGGAATTTCATGTGTTGCAGGAATTGAGGGATGTTTTTCCTGATGAGAGTCTAGGGATTCCTCGAAAGAGGGACATTGATTTCAGAATTGAACTTGTGCTAGGAGCAGCACCAGTGTCCAAGACACCCTACAAGATGAGTACACCAAAAATGCTAGAGCTAAAGATGCAGCTGCAAGAGTTGTTGGAGAAGAAGTACATCAGGCTGAGTGTGTCTTCTTGGGGAGCACCCATTCTGTTTGTGAAGAAGAAAGATGGTACACTTAGGTTATGTATTGATTATAGCAAGTGTGGCTTCTATAAATATAGGATTCACTATTTAGGTTACATTATCTCATATGAGGGTATATCTGTGGACCTTGAAAAGATTGAGGCCATTATGAATTGGCCTACTCTGAGAAATGTGACAGATGTAAGATATTTTATGGGCCTTGCAGGTTACTACAGGAGATTCATTGAGGGATTCTCCAAGGTTGCACATTGCATCACTTATTTGCAAAAGAAGGGGATAAAGTTTGACTCGACACCAAGGTGTGAAGAAATCTTCTCACAAGTGCACTAGTTTTGAAAACTGTAGACCCAAAGAAAGATTTTGTGGTGTGTATTGATGCATGTGGTCAAGGAATTGGAGAATTTCTTATGCAAGACAACCATGCGACATGTTATGAGTCAATAAAGTTGAAGGATAATGCGAAGAACTATGCCACTCATGATTTAGAACTTGCAGCCACAGTACATGCTCTCAATATGTGGAAGTATTACTTAATGGGTAGAAAGTTTGAGTTAAGAACATACCACTGTGGTCTGAAATATTTGTTTGATCAACCAACTCTAAATGCTAGCTAGGAAATCTAGATGGTTGGAGTTTTTATGTGAGTTTGAGTTCGAGATCAAACACATAAAAGGAAAAGAAAACAAAGTGGTTGATGCACTCAACAGGAATGTGCATGAAATGCACTTGGAATCTCTTAGTATTTGCCGATCATATTTGAGGCAGCAGATTGTTAATCATATTGCTAAAGATGAAATGTATGTGTAGATAAAAGACAAATTGCAACAACATAGTCTTGAGAAGAGGTATGAGAGATATAAATTGGAAGCAGATGGACTTCTTACTTGTAAGAACAGAATTTATATTCCAAGTGTAGTAGACTTGAGGAGAATGGTTATGGATGAAATCCATCAGACTCCATATTCTGGTCACCCAGGATATCAGAAGACAATTTCTATAGCCAGAAAGCAGTATTTTTGGCCAGGAATGAAGAAGGACATAGATGAGTATATTTCAAAGTGCATGAAATGTCAACAGGTGAAGGTTGAGCATCAACACCTAACATGTTTGTTGTAGCCTTTGCCAGTTCCCGAATGGAAATGGGAAGTTATTTCCATGGATTTTAATTACATGGTTGCCAATGACTTGGAGGCAACATGATTCCATCATGGTTGTGGTAGACAAGTTGACAAAGGCAACACTTTTTATACCAGTCAAATCTACTTATAAGACTGATGCTATTGCAAAAATATTCATGAAGGAGATTTTCAAATTGCATGGATTTCCTAAGGCAATAATCTCTGACAGAGATCCTAAGTTCACTTCCAATTTTTGGAAGGGTTTGTTTGCAGTTTTGGGTACCAAGTTGAACTTAGGCACTACCTACCATCCTCAGACTGATGGTCAGGCATAAAGAGTGAATCAAGTGCTGGAAGACATGCTTTGTATGTATGTGATGGACAAACCATCCAAGTGGGAAGATTATTTGCACTTGGTAGAGTTTGCTTAAATAATGGACAACAAGCATCCTTGGGAATGAGTCCTTATGAAGCTTTGTATGGAAGAAGGTGTCAGACACATTTGACTTGGGATAATCCAGTGAACATGATTGTGCTTAGTCCAAAATTTCTCAAGGAGATGGAGTTGAGGTTGCAAATATTAGGCAGAATCTAAAAGAATCCTAGGACATACAAAAAATCTATGCTGATAAGTATAGGGTGGACATGGATTTCAATGTTGGGGATCACGTTTACCTCATAGTGAGGGAAAGGAAGAGTTCCTTGAAGCTTGGAAGTTGTGCTGAGCTGTCTCCTATATACTGTGGGTTGTTTGAAGTGCTTGAAAGAATAGGGTCACTTGCATATAGACTTGCATTTCCTGCTAGCACTAGATCTCATAATGTTTTTCATGTTTCTTTGCTTAAGAAATATGTACATGATCCTAACCATGTGATTGATTGGGATGTGATTCAGGTGGAACCCGAGGGAGAGTTCCAAATCGAGCCTTTGTGCATCCTCGACAGGAGGGCCACAATGCTCCTGAATCGATATGTTGGATAGGTAAAGGTGCAATGGGAGCACTACTGTCCTGAAGAGGCTACATGGGTGTTGGAGGATGCCTTGCAATTGACACACATATTTTTGTTCAATTTCGCAGAGCATTGAGGGCGGTGCCAGTGTAGCATTTTGTTTAATTTTGTTAAGCATTGAGGTCAGTGTTGTTGTAAGGGGGAGGGGATTGTAATACCCTGGTTTTGACCCCTTGGTATTGAATTGTACATGATGTATATACTATTGAGATCATGGCATGGAGCTCAAGGCCAAGGCCCTGTCACTGATTTGGTGTTTTGTGAATAGGTGATCAAGGTTGATACCTATGGTGATAGTGATAAGTCAAGAACATTATATATTTTTATATATCATGTAACTATGCAAATTAATAAAATACCACAGCTAGCTATGGAACTACAACGTGAAAGAGACGGGGGCATGATTCCACAAGGGATGTGGAGGGGACTTAGTCAAACCCCTGAGCCAATAGGGCGTGGCCATATGTCAATGGGGAAACCCATGAATCCTCAACTACCTTTTGTCCTCTATCCTCAATCATTAATTTCTTCCAGAAGTTGGTTAAGGCAGTTAATGCCTTGGGCAGAGCAAGGCATGGTAGTCTGATGGCTTGACTGAGGAATCCTACAAGTCTGCAGTCTGCAGAACCCGTATTCTTGCTTCTGCAGCAAGTAAACCCATGTAGCAATGAGTGCACATTCCCTCATCCCTGGTTCGCACTGAATGTTGGATTCATTCGTGTTGTTTGTGGAGCATGCGAGGAGAGTTGTGTTTTTGTTCTGGGTTGTTCATGTTGGTCATTCAATCCTGGTTGAGAAACTCGTGGTATTGCTAAGTAAATGGGCAGTGAGGATCACTTGATTTTATGAGAGTATATTCCTCTGTGGTCTCCCCGACATTGTTTTGTAGTGGTTCATTGTTTAGAGAGGTTTGTTTCACTCTCTAGAGATGCGAAAGTGTTGTTCTGTACTGTTTCCTCCTGCGTGCAAGTGAACCGTGTTCTCCTGTTTTATGGAGTGATATGCAAACCTATTTCTTTGTGTTGCAGAGTGCGATCTGTGTTGCTATGTTTTTCCCTGTGGTTTGTTGTGTTGTGCACCCTGTTTTGGGTCTAAACTGTATGCAAGTTTGAGGAGTGGAAGAGAAGAGGAATGGGGATTGACTATGTGTGTGTGATTTGGTCTGGCTGTGTGTAAGTCTGTTGTTCCCTAGTTCCATGTGGAAGTCATCTTGGAATATATTATATTCCTTGGAGGTAATA
>LPNX010602327.1:746679-759815 GCA_001517045.1 Pseudotsuga menziesii | reverse complement strand
TCTTATGTAAAAGAGTAATACATTTAACCCATAGTTATATGGTGGTGTATTTACTTGTGTAGAGTATTTGTCCATGGTATTGTATTAAGAGATGTTATTCTAGAGAATTATATTATCCCACATGCAATATGTGAGAGTAATTCCTCCTCATCTCTTAGTATATAATAGGGTCAAGTGAGTCTCTACATATTATGTATTCTTGATGTAGTAGTGGTACTAGTGTGACACTATTGTACATCATCTATATTCTTTGGGGTATTTCTGCTTTGCTCTCTTGTAATATTGGAGAAGACATTCTGGAGATAATAGAAGACTGCATTCCCGTGGATGTAACCCATTAGGGTGAACCACGTATATCGGTGTTCTCTTGTCCTTTTCTTTTCCTGTTATTATCTTTTATGATATGTTGTTGGTTGCTTAGATAGGTTAATTAGTTTGGATTGACTCTGTTATTCTAACAATGCCCAACACGGGGGTGGCAGTTGTGTTGAGAGACTGATGAACACAACTGACCTATGGTTGGGTGGAACGTTGCATCCACATAGCTAGTTGTTGGACAACTTAACCATCAAGATAAGTTTCTCGGCTATGCTTGTTTATGCCATGTATTTGCTTATGAGTTATTATGATCATGTTGAATTCTTAATGATGGTTAAGTAGAAGTTTACTTCCTTATGTTTGTCTGCATTTTAATTTTGTACATGCCTCGTGTTTTTGTGATGCATTTGCTTAAGTTCATGGAGGATAGAAGCCTCTTATAGGGCAAAAAATGTAGCCAAGGTAAGAATCGTTGAGCTTTCTCCCCTTGGAATCTGCCTGCGGAAGGCACAATGCAGAAACCGGAAGATGAAAAGTTAAACAGGGAAGAATCGTTGTGTTTCCACACCCCAGGATCTACCTGCGAAAGGAGCAAGGCGAGAGGCAGAAAGGGCAGTTGAAAACAAGGCAGAAAGTGGGTTTCTGATTTCTGAATTCCGATGTTGGATGGAGGAAGTTGGAAGCACAGAAGGATTCTAAGGCAAAAAGATAACTTTATGATTTTTGAGTTCCGAGGTCGAAAAGGCAGAGAGCGGAAGTCGGAAGTGCAGAAAAAGGTTAAGCTCAAAAGTTGTCTTTCTTATTTCTGAGTTCTGAAGTGCGAAAGGTAGAAGAGTTGTTTAATGTTCCGACACACTTTGAGTTTTCGGTTTCTGAGTCTCGAAGTATGGAAGGTGAAAGTGTGGAAGTGTAGAAGGTAGAAGAGTCGTTAAATGTTCCGTCGCACATTGAGTTTCTGATTTCCGAGTTTCGAGGTGCGGAAGGCGGAAAGCGGAAGTGCAGACTGCAGAAGAGTCGTTAAATGTTCCGTCGCACATTGAGTTTTCGATTTATGAGTTCCAAGGTGTAGAAGGTGGAAAGTGAAAGTGCGAAAGGCATAAGAATCGCTAAATGTTTCATCACACATTGAGTTTCTGATTTTTGAATTCCGAGGTGCGGAAGGCGGAAGGTGGAAGAGTGTTTAAATGTTCCTGTCCCACATTAGGTTTCCGATTTCTGAGTTTTGAGGTGCGGAAGTGCGGAAGGCGGAAGGTGGAAGAGTGTTTAAATATTTTTGTCACACATTAGGTTTCCGATTTTCAATTTTCGATGTTGGAAGGGAGGAAAGCAGAAGTGCGGAAGCCGGTGGAAGGAAGAAGGCTGACAATTCACTTCGTTGAACCTTTGAGTTTTCGACTCCCAAGTTCCGAGGTCGAAAAGGCAGATAGTGGAAGTGCAGAAGGCAAAAGGCGAAGTGCGTAATGGATAGGTCCATTGTGGAAATGATCATTCCTCTCGCAGAAGGGATATGTCAAGGGCGGAACGACTGCTACAGTGGTTTCTAAGACTGAGAATGAAGTTTGAAGTGTGTGTTAATGCCCATGCCCTGTTTTTCGAAGGAGAACAACGGTTCTTGAAGTAAAAAATTTAATTTATCCGCATTATTTGGTATGAGGACGTTACAATCCCATTCCGAGTCAGTAAATCCAACCAGATCTAACTGAACACCAGCATAATAGTGAATCCTAAACTCTCTAGTAGCTTGCACATAGTGCAAGATGCATTTTGTTTCCTTCCAATGCATCTCATGTGGTTCCTTCATGTACCTCGCAACAAAATTAACAACATAATATATATCTAGTCTCAAATGTGTCAAGTACAATAAGCTACCAATTAGTTGTCTGCCTAGAGTGTTATCAAAGAGGGGAGTAAAACCACCTTCTTCCAATCTGAGGCCAGATAGGAAAGGAAAAGTTGTTGCTTTGCAATCAGTCATGTGGAATCTTTTGAGCAATTCAGCTACATATATGGACTATGAAATCATGATCCTTGAAACTGTTTTATCTTCTTCAAGGCCAATAAACTGTCTCAGTAGCCCTAGATTTGTCATGGAGAAATATTTGATCAAAGTTGACTTAATGTTCCTCAATCCAATATATGAACCATCGGTGATGAGCAAGTCATCCACAAAATACCATGCAAAGTGGCACATTAGGAGACCTGGTTATTTGAAAGTGGTCATCGGAGCATGACTCCACTCAGGTGAGGGTGAACTGAAAGTGAGACTCACAGAAAATCGAGTGGTATCCTAAAACCTAGGGATTGGTCTCCATAGCTCCTAAACTCATGCGTGAGGTCACATCAAGTGGCTAGTGGACCCCATGCAACATCTACATAACACTATGAAAGTGATAACATCATCCTAAACTAGGAAACTGACAAAATAACTAAGGTGACTAGAGAGAATTATTAAATAATCCTAACACCTAATATGTTCAAATGTTGTTATGTTTCCTGCACCATTGAATTTTCAAAAAGAGATCAACTGCCTTTCTTGGGAGGTTATCCAAAGGTCCTTGAAGGTCTAGTGCATGTTATCCCCCTACACAGGGATTTGGAGCAGAACCATAAAAAAATCACATAGAGAGGGGATGCAACTCTATGCAAGGAATCTTGTCATCACCCTCCTTCTAACACCAAAAACGGTTGACATGGTGGAATTGTCCCAATATAAACAACATTTTTTACGCCCAATGAAGGTACCAATTAGACTCATCATTGTTTGGAATATGGAACCCATTCTAAGTATAACACAACAACCGTTATGGTTTTGAGTTTTTATTGATTGTGGCTCAATCCACCATTTTTCAATTTTTGAAATGCAATATATGAAATGTAGCTAAGTTGTGGGTGCATTATGCAGATGATGCCTTGTCTAACTAAAAAAATTAGAAATGTGAACACATCACCAAATATGTAAAATTTTGGATCTTCAATATGAAATTACTATATGAACGAGAACATCAACATAAATAACTAGGTACACAAAAACAATCTTAAAATGAGCAATGTATTACAATATTGTACCCATGGCTTTAGCATAAACATTTTAAAGGAAAATTAGAGAAATAAATGCTACTTCTACAACAACACAATCTACAATATAGAAAAACATTCTCATGACAATTATTGAATGTGACCAATAACATAAAGAAGTTATATTCACTGAGATCTCATACTTGTAATTCAGCTCCAAAATGGCTCAACTAGGAGATGGATTATTCTCATTAAATCTTTGAAAAATAGTTTTACAGAAAGTTTACAAGCATAAGCGCCATCAAATCAAAATCTCCTTCCCCTCTCTCAAGGTAGGAAGACTCTATTTATAAGAATTATAGCTTCCCCTTAGCTTTCCAAGTCATTCTCACCCTTGGGTATGCCTCCTTGACTTTTAAAATTCCTCATTGATTCGTCTTTTTCTCTAATAGGACTTTATCGAAATTGAATTCTACATAAAATTTAATTTCGCAAGTTTATTTCAAATACTTTTGGTATTTTCTTCGTAATACATGTTTGTTTTCTTTTGGAGCAACGATGCACATAGTTTCTCTGCTTGAGATTTTTCGATGTACACATGTATTTTGTGTATCTTTCACATGCCTACTCTAAGTGTTCATTCTATGTCATTTGGTTGTATATATGCTTTAATTAAACTACTCTCCTTTATTGTCATTGCTTGATGAGTATAATCCTCTATATAACATTGGTGGAGCCACTGCTATATATATTTTGGTGGGAATCCCTTTTCCATGGTGCTTAGCATATGTATATCTACTATTCTAACTTCATTGAATATTGATCCATCTTGGCACCAATACCCAGGTAACATTACAACAAGATGCATAAGTTAAGAATATATACCAAATTCAAGTCATGCTTTAGAAATCTTCATTTAACATGAAGCATCTAAGTGACAACTTTAAGAAGGTTTTTCAACTTTTATGTCTCTGAGTTCAAATATCTTTCATGATATACAATCTGTCACCTAACTATAAGGAAAAGGCCATATAGTGGAGGTTTTTAGTGTTACAAGATTGGTCAAAATTGTAAAAAAAAGTTGTTACAACCTTCATAAATGGTATTGGATATTTGGTGGAGGTTTTAACGAAAATCTATTATAACTAAAAAAAACTCAGCAGTCGGAGGCTTTAGTGGAGAATTTTTTGTCAATGTGCTTTGTTCATATAAGCGGATCGGTGCTAACAAATACAAAAAAGCATGAGCACGCAACACAAATTTTAATGGCACTAGTGCCTTTTAACAATATATGCACCGATGCTTGATAATAAATATAGCACTGGGGCACACCAAAATTTTTTAACGGTACCAATGCTTTATAACAATATATGCATTGGTGTTTTATACTAAATATATCGCCAATGCTTATGATCTATTTTAAAGCATCGGTATGATAAGGGAAGGAAAACACATTGATGAAGTTGACTGGGACATTGAATTTTGCTGCAGTTTTTAAATTCAATGGTGTGGTTACAATGTAGTGGTGCACAAGTGCACTTGCATAGAAATCATCGGGGTGTAATAATAATAAAGCATTGGGGCATGGAATGAGTAGTTTGTTGCACTGGTGCACATCTGTTTTAAATGCAATGGTGCTGCATTTACTCAACCACACTAGCGCAATTAAAATTATCAAAGGCATCGATATTCATTTTCTCTTTTGTGAACAATGGCCAATGACATCGGATTGGAGTATATATATATTCCATTATTCATTAGAAATTGAAATATTTTTTATAATAGTATATGTATAATATTAATTTTAATTATTGTGTTTGGATATGATGTTTAGGTTAATTTGGTCAATTGGATGTAGCTCAGGTGTTTGGGAGTATTGATTGAACCTCCCCCCCCCCCTTGGGTTCAATTCCTTGAAAGTGACATATGATGCTCTTATTGTTGAGCCCCAAATATTTGGACGATTGTTCGATATCCTCACATGCCTCAAGGTGTAGCGTGAAAATTCCATGGATGTAGCTGCTGTAAGGTAACACCTTACATATTTATCTTATTAGATAAATAAATAAATTTTTATAATTGAATTAATGATGATATGAATACATAGTCTCTCGACATATATATAGTACCTAATAGTGAAGAGTTACGTCTCTTCTGATGTCGTTGGTGCATTTATCATATATAATATTAATTAATTAATCTAATTTATTATTATTATTTACATATTATTCTATTTGGTATATTACAAGTCATCCCTCCTTGGAATGCTTCGTCGTCGAAGTATTATTATGACTATATTTCATGCATTTCTTAGGGTCTTCATAAGGATCTTCTAATTTTTTTTTTCGCTTTTGATATTTGTACAATGAGTCTTGTATGCTACAATTTCCATGATTGTGGCATTGATATGGTATGGTACTAAAAAAAGTTGCCTCTTCTAACTCTTTGTTTTTATATTTACATAATGAAGTTGTGTTGACCTATTGATCTCAGATGTTTTGGCATGTATTGGTATGCCATGACTCTTTATTTGACATATGGTTCTTCAGTGATGAACGATGGATCTTATGGGTTTTGTTCTTTTTAGTCATCGTGATTAGCAACACTTCCACTTCCTTTATTTCCATGATGATACTCCTCTACCTTTTTTTTCTTTTCACAATTTTTATTGGTATCATCTTTATATTAATCATTATAATGTTGGATATCTTCATCCTCTTTGCAATCATTAGCGAAATCATGTTTCTTCATGTCTAGAGTATCTAACTCTTTGTCTTTGTTATTGTTATTATCAACTAGTACTTCTTCAGGTCTATTAATATGTTGAACTATATGTTTGTTTTCTTTATTGTCATTCACAACAACCTCTTTTGTAGATTCATTTTGGTCTTCCAAATTCTGAATTCTATGCATGTCCTTTTTATCTTTCTTTCTATCATCATTTCTATCCTCTCCCTCATTATGTCATTGGATTTGGTTTGGATCCTTGGAATAGCTTTAAATTTGTCCTTGTTCTAGAGTTTCGCTAGCCATTTTTAACGATTTTGTAGTTGTGTAGACTGGACCATTCATGTGATTCTTTTGTGTTCCTTGAATGAAATTCAACAAATATTTGACATATGTGTATGTTTATGGCTAGGTATTTCTTTTTGCATCTTGTATTTCAAATGGTGGTTCATTTCTAGCATATGTATATATTTATGTCTAAGCATTGCTTTTTGTGTCTTGTATTTCGAACGGAGGCTCTTATCCTTTCTTGTGTCTGATGCCTTGAACCTTTTGTGAGGGTGAATGTAAGGTGTCATTGTATGTGATTTTTGTACTTTTGTTGTCGTGGATGCAAAATTAGTTTCCATCTCTTCCTTCCTTGAAAATTTAGGGGTTGTAATCACTTCTTCTGTCATAGGTGTAGTAGTAATTTCATGCTCTTCTTTATTTGAAAATTCAGGGTTCGTAATTGCTTCTTTTGTTGTAGGTGCAGTAGCAATTTCTTGGTCTTCTTTACTCGATACTTCAGAGACCGTAACTGTTTCTTCTTCTTCCTTCCTCTTAGATATTTTTTCTTTTATTTGTAATAGCATTGTTTTCAGTTCTACATAAAATTCCTTTTCTTCAAACAGTCTTCTCTCTATTTCTTCGATTCTATATTCTTCATATATTTTTTTATCTCTTTTATGTTTTTGGAATGGGCTAATAATGATCTTATTAAATGAGGGAAACATGGTGATCCCAAGAAGAATTTTTGTATAGCCTCAAAAATCATTTGTAGAATTTTAACTATTAACTGTTAATTATAATAATAATTTATTATTAATATTGTAATAATAATATTATTATAAAATTTTAATAGTTTTTGGAAATATATGTAATAGTAATATTTATTAATAATAATAATTTATTATTATTATATTATTTTAGGGGGAAGACTTTAAATATTAAAATAATAATTATTATCATTAATAATAATATATTTTCTAATATTTATATTGTTTAGAATGGGAGTATGGAGATGGGAGATATTTTCGAAGAGAGATTGGAGATGGGAGAATTAGAAAATAAAACCATGGGCTATTTTATAAAACCATGAACTTGTTTGTTGATGGCCTTTTCTTTTTACTTTTTACTTCTCCTTTTTCTTCTCTCCCTATAGGTTACTTCACACTAGAATCCATTAGAGTAAGAATAAATCCATATAATTCATGGAGGAATATATATTTAATGTTATTGTTAATGGATAATTGATGATACAATGGATGTGTATATAAATATGAATATTATCCTAAATTACCAATTTTTTAATTTAAATATTTATATATTATTATATAGATGTAATATACTTTTGGTATATTACAAGTCTTCGCTCTTTGAAAATATTCGACCACGAATATTTATTCTGCATATTCTGCATTCTGATTTTTATTATCTGATTGTGTCGATAAGAAATTCTAAGTGATCCACACAATTTCTTAAATGTGGACTGGTCGATCCATCCTAAATCTACCTTTGTTGGAATTGTTTGATGATCAATAATTTGGATAGAACTTCTCATTTTAGGCTTCCCCACAAGTTGTTCATTTTGACTTCACACTTCTTTAATTTTGTCGTTGGGTTGTTTGTAAGAAGATTATTGTTTATTTTCCTCGTGACTTTGATTCTTGTTGTAATGAATATTGTGATGTGGGGATGATAAAATTTTTGAGTTACTTCAGGAATGTTTGTAGGGACTTCAACTTTTGGTGCTTATAGTGATATATTAACCAATACCTTTTCGATAGAACCATTTTCTAAAATTTGAACATTGATTGTATTTGCATTAATATTTTTTGACATCTGAATTTGTATTGATGATGTCATTAATTCAATGGTTTCGTTCATTATTTATTTTTCCATAGTTTGGACATCCCTTTATAAGGGTTTTTCTTGTTTTTGAACTTCTAAATACTTGCTTGATTCTATTGCATCCATGGATGTATCTTTGTCTAGTTTTAGAATTGATTTTACCTTATGTTTTAGTTGTTTTACTTTTTTTTCTTCAGTAATATTTGGCTGTGATTCTTCAAAAGATTAATTTCCTTTTCTTTACCTAAAAAGAGCCTCGTAGTTGCTTCCTTGGTCTCCTTATTGTCTTAGTATTCTTGATCACATTGATTTGACACATTTGACTTGTTATCTTTGTTTTCAAGTTGTATGTTCTGTGGCTTCACATCTCTTAACATTTTTATCTGTTCAAGTAACTTCTTCTTGAGATTCCTTAGGAGAGAACTTTCTTCATCTTTTTTTTCTAATAATTTCTTGTTGATTTTTCTTTTGTAATATTGAATTTTTTTTATTACATTGTTTCTAATTTTTTAATTCCTTGATTTGTGTAGTCAAGTTTCAAATATTATTCTATTTGGTATGTTACAGCGGCCCCAGCTTCTAGGGCATGAACCACATGAAAAACTTGATTTTTGGATTAATTTGTTATATCATAATGTTTTTAGTTTTCACATCTATTGTAATATCAATCATCCATATGGCCCATGGGTGTTAGAGCAATTGCTAATTAGTAATTGAGATGAGAAGTTGTAAATGGAATGTCACGAGTTCAAATCCCCCGTGGGTACTTACTTGCAAAACAAAACAAACAAACAAAAATATTTAATCATCCATATATTTAATTAGCAATGTAAAATTTTGGAATGACATTTGATAATGCAATAGAATAAGAAACTTTATTTTATTATAAATAAATAAGAGTCATGTTTTCGTACGAAATGGGACAACCTAAAGGTACACAATGATCAAAACGTCAACATGGATGTAATTTTTATAGTTATTGGCAACCCATTGTCTTTCAACAGGGCCACTATGTTCAATACATTATACAAAATGTCTAATTTTTGCAAACAATTATTTCAAAATATGCAATAGCTTGCATTAACATCCAAATATAACGATCATCATTATTCGTTGAAATTGTTGTCAATGCTCGATCCACTTGCATGACTTAGGTTATTTGGATGAATGTGTTGTTGGTTGCCTCGATTGTTTTCCTTACCTTCAGCTTCCATCTACAAACATAAAACTAAAGTGTAATGAGTGTACCTACATTGGTTGGAATAATAAAAATTAAAATATATAATAAACATGAATGCAAATTGAAAAGCAGTGTACCATAGAAAGAATTGATTCATGAATGATATACATTCTTGCAAAACCAAATCTCATGCCTTCTCTTATTAACTCTTTGGTTAGATACACTTCATACTTTGTTACCTGCAAGTTTTATACCCCATACCAAATCATAGATTTTGAATATAAAGGATTTGTGTTGTTCCATTAACTATAGAATGAGAGAAGTAAAACAATGTATATACTTACAAATTCCACAATTTAATTTTGATATGCTAACATATATTAACAACCCATACATAACCCAATGTCAATCAATTATTTGATGGCTCTTATTTGTATGTTAACACCTATTTGAAGACTTCCAAGGATGATCGGTGTAAAAAAAATTAAAATATAAAGATCACAACCAGTATGAAATCTTAAGTTGTTATAAGGAAATCACAACTACTCACAAACTTTGTTATCAACCTTTTTTGTCCTTGTTGTAACACACCCTTCATAGGTAACGAATAAAGAAGGGTGCATGGGCTCTCTATTAAGTTAATGAGGGTTGATTTCTAATCTTAGAACAGTGGATATGTTTATTCAAAGGGAAATAGTCATTTGGTAATTAATAAAACTTCTAGGTTAACTAGCAAAACCGACACTTCTTTAACTCAACTAGAATTTTGCACATAGTTCATGACATAGTTTTAAAATCAACTACAATCTATAAAACCCAATGGGTGACTTCATATGGGGATTCCATATAAAACCACGTGACATTCAATATCAGTCCTATACAATGGATAAAAACTTAAACAAAGCATGGTACTAACATCTCAATTTGATCAATAATAGTTGCACTAAAAGCTTACTCATACAGAAGATCAACTTTGACAATTTCCTTAGAAAATCTACTATGTGACAGCCATATATGGCCATATGACTGTCCATGATCAAATTTACTTATTCAACATACAATATACATATCAAATTACAGATTGTTAGTTCAACGAATCACATATCTTCCTAGAGGATGTCAATCCAACATCAAAGTTAGTAACATCTTAAACCTATAATTCACTTAAGCATTAAGACTATAAAAGAAGCCTTCATGATACATCTCAATAATACTACATAAAACATTAGAAGTTCATATGTACTTATCTTGATATACGCAATTGGCATCAACATGACAATTCTCATCCCATCCATAGATCTCTACTTGGCACATGTTTTCCCGTCGAAAGATCACCCATGAGCCAAGGTCCTGGACTCTCACACAAGAAGGTCACTTCTAGGATGGACACTAATGGATGACACATAAAAAATATCCTCCTCAATCAATACGAATGACTTCCAACTCCTCTTCCTCAGGATTGTCCACCTCTCTTGGAAGACAAGATCATAATCAATATGCTTCCTTTCTAAGAATTGTCCCCTTCTCCAAGAAAGGAAAACAGTGGCTAGTGTGGTCTCCTTCTTAGGATTGTCCCCATCTCCTAGAGCACCACTTACCACAAAAATATATCTCACTTGTCAAAATTATCCGCTTCTCCTACAAGATGAGCACAAGGCCTAGAAACTCATACGAGATTGTCCCCCTCTCCCTCAAGTTATAGCGCAACCAGAATGAAATATCCACAAAAATTTTTCCTCCTCTCCTATTGGATAATCTTGGCGAAACAACAACAGTTTTGACCTCCTAGGTCAAAACACAAATCAAATCTCTACTAGACCATTCGAAACAAGAGAACAACAAGGCCTATATACATGTATGGGATTTTCCCTCTCTCCCTCAAGTTTTAGTGAAACCAGAACGATATTTACACACATAATTGTTCACCTCTCATGTTGGATAATCTTAGTGAAACATCAACACTTTCGACCTCCCAAGTCAAATCATAACTCAAATCTGTACTAGAGCATTTGAAATAAGAGAACAACAAGACCTATATATATTTCTAATATTATTATCCTCTCCCTCATGTTCTAGCACAACCAAGATGCGATTTACACATAGAATTGTCCCCCTTTCCTGCTAGATAATCTCTGTCAAACAACAACACTTCTGACCTCCCAAGTCAAAGCACAAACTCGAATCTCCATAGGAGAATTTGAAACAAAGGACAAACAACTCTCCTAACGCCACAAATCAAATCCCCACTAGAGCATTCAAACCACATGGGAAATACTACCATAGACACCCTTTGGATCCCTACTAGTGCATCTGAAACAAATGAAGAATTGGTCTCCAATGCCAACATAATTATTTTCCATATCCTTCTAGATCTGTAAGCAAAATTCATTGCAAAAATGTGTAAGTATAATGGCCAAATCTCCCTTTGGCTTCCGCGACCCAACCAGATCCCTGATCTATTATGCTTGTAGACCTCCACAAACAATGAATGACCTGACCTCATGAGCAATTCGAATCACTTTTTCCTAATTTTAATTGCCTCCAAGAGTCTTACTCTAGATCACTGAGGAAGGAATCCCAAGTCACTAGGTCTTCCTAACAAACACTCACTCACCCATTCAAGTCTTCACTGAGCCACTTGAACTCAATGAGATTGACTCTAAAACACTGGCAGAGACACTTCCCATGACTGAATAATTCAAATTTCTCAAATAGATCCAAAACACCTTAAGTGACTATTGATTACCTATAAGTTACTCCTCCTACATGAGGATGACTCGAATTCACCCATAATTTACTCTCATGCACTGGAGACTACTCAAATTCATAAGGACTAACTCAAATTCATCCAAGATCACTCTCAACCACTAAATATAGCTTGAATTCATCTTATTGACCAAAGGTTACTGAATTTAACCCAGAAAAATACATTAATTAACTGAAGCCAAATTTCAATTCTCCAACTTACTCTAACTAACTGTCAGTTAATGTAACTGGAGACTAGCTCAAATTAACCGAATGTAACTTAGTTAAACTCAAATTAAATTAATATAATGTATTTAAACTCAAACTAACTTACATTAGCTTATTGTAACTTAGTTAAACTCAATTTAATTGAAATTATTTGACATTAACTCAATATTAACTCAAATTAACTAAAATTAGCTGAAATTAACTAACAGTAACTCAATTCAACTGAATAAACACTCCAATTAGAGTGGGCTTACAATAATTAGGTGTATGATTGACTCTAGACAATCAATTTGGTGAATAAGACATGAGTGAAGTGATAGTAGGCCCCATTAACAACCAGATGAGCGATTTTCTCACCAGTGAGGGTGCAATTACTGTATGCATCTACACATAAGACATTAGTTATGGGCTTTAGGACACCCATGGTTCAAAATTAATAAAATTAGTAAGGCCAGAGAAATGTTAGGGGAGCTGCAACTCCTAACCCCAACCCCTTCTCATATGAAATTCCAAGACCCCCCAACAACGTTATTGTTATTTTGTGCCATTATTAATTATAATAATAATAATTTCAATAATAAACATCACAATATCCATGGTTCCATGCAATTTCCTTACCCATTTTCTTATACCTTTTTTTTACACCCCTATTGGCATATTTCAGATATCACCTCGTTCATCCTTTGGAGTTTTCATAATCTTCCTAAAAAATTAAAATGACATTAACTATTTTTATATTGATATGAAAAATAAATATAGCATAATTAATATTAATAAAGGAATGCTTTGTAGTAGTAGATACATATTATGG
>LPNX010602327.1:709341-746577 GCA_001517045.1 Pseudotsuga menziesii | reverse complement strand
GGGGGTGGTGAATCGGTATTGATAACTTTTAACAATTTAAACCACTTTTAATTGATTCATTATTACACATGATCACAAGAACACACAAAACACAAATTTATCGTGGAATCCCAATTGGGTAAACCACCAATACTTCCTATTACTACAAAAATATATTTTACAAATAGTTTTTGGCTGCTACTATAGACAGGGATGGTACTACACTCTATTTACCAACAACTACTGGAAGGAGGCTACGACCCTCTAGTTTATCATCTACTACTGAAAGGATGCTTATACACCATATTTACCAGCAACAACTGGAAGGAGGTTACGACCCCCTAGTTTATCGGCTACTACTAAAAGGATGCTTCTACACCCTATTTACCAGCAACTACTGGAAGGATGCTATGAACCCCTTGCAGGGAAATAGTCTGCCCTAGCACCACCCTTCCGCATTGCGGATGTGCCTCTCGACTTTTTTGAAATGGGCTTCCGCAAATCTCTTTCCTCAACTCCCGTGAACCATTGATCGCTTTGTCGAATCCTCCTCGTACGTTGATTAGTTATCAAACACAGAACATCACTTTGGTGCTCCATAATGTTATCTTCCATGCACATTTACTCTGCAGATTATTTCCTTGATGTTGATCTATTTTCTTGATACGATCTTAGTCGCCCAAACTCTTCTAAATAAGCTCACTACAACTCCATGACTCTGTGTTGATTGATCAGAGGATTGATCAATCAAGATCAATCAAAATTTTTCGGACTTGATCCCCTCGTTGGATCCTTTCATGTGTATTTCCATCCTTATCACATATGTCATCGCTTTCCCTTCCATTGCTTATACCTTTGTCATTAACGAACTCTTTTGACATAAATGGAAATTCTTTCCAACATTCTCCCCCTTTGACATTTATGGAAATATCTAAACATTCTCCCCCTTTGACATTGATGACAATATCTAAACATTCTCCCCCTTTGACAACAATGGCAAAGGTTCTCTTCTGACAGCTCCCCTTGTCAACATATCTCCCCCTGATATGTTGTCATTTTTTTCATCATCAGTTTGACTCATATAACATTGCTCTACATTTTCAAGAATATACACATTGCTTGAAGTTCTCACAGCTGTTCCAATAAATTTTCCTGAATATTTTCTTCTAGTTTCACACTTCTTGGAATCAAATATATATATGTGTCCTTGATCGCATGTTTGGCTCACACTCAAAATATTAGGTTTTAATTTCTTTACAAGCAGGACATTTTCAAATTTCATTTTGTCTTTAATATCCATTGTACCCTTCTCGATTAATTTAGAGGATAGATTATCTCTGAAGGTGACTTTTCCTTTTTGCTTCCTTTTTAGGCTTATGAACTTAGTTGGGTCACTTGTCATGTGTTTTGAGCATCCACTGTCCATATGCCATAGATTTTTTTTCCCTGTAGCACATAGAGCTAATGAACATTCCACATCATCCTTCTTCTTCCAAGCCATCCTTTCTTCTTTTCCTTGATATTTTCAGGCTTCATCCATAGGAATTACTAGTTTACACTTACTAGCAATGTGTCCCTGACTACCACATTTGTAGCATTTTGTACTATAACTCTGTAGAGGAGCAAAATAATTGTAGTTTCTTCCTTTCAGATTGTTTCTAGTAATATTTTCCTTATAGAAATATGTAGGTGATGTAATCCCTTTCTCCACAAGAGCCCTTAGTTTACAATTTCTAGCTATATGTCCAAAATTGTTATAGGCATACCAATTTCCCAAAAAGAGTTGATGATGTCTACTTGTCAATGGTCTTCTCGACATCATATATGTTTCTTGTAAGAGATGACCAACTTTCTTACTTTCTTCCCTTTTAATTGGGGTCTTGAGTGCATCAACATAGCTTCTTTTGTTTCCATCTTGGTTTGTGGAAGAGGAATATGCTGGCTTCATTTCTTTGACAAATCCTAATCCATATTTATCGCTTGATGGTCTTTGGGCACTTAGGATTTCATCTAAAGTCCTTGAGCTGTTTTCAAACTTTGATTTGATATATTCTTCATCCAGTTTCTTTCTAAGGTGCATAATATCTTCTTCAAGCCTTGTAGATTCTTGTATTCTCTTTTTGAGTTGTTGTTCTAGTTTTTTTTCAGCCCTTTTGACTTCTAGAACCTGATTTTTTAAGTGAGCAATCATTCTTTCTGCATCATTGCTTTTCTCTTCAAATTCTATCATGTGAGTTTTTTATTTTTTGTACATCCTTTTATACTTCTCTAATTCTTCATGAGCATTTATAAGTTATGATTCAAGATCTACCACATCTTCTATTTCTTCTTCAAGGATTTTGTTCTGTAGTCCCATGAATATGATTTCAACATCTTCACTTATTTCATCATATTCACTGTCTTCTTTGGAATAGAGGTTTTTCTTATTTTTCTGAAACTTCTTCTTGTATACTTTCTTATGACAACAAGGTTCTTCGTCATCATTATCCTCTTGTTTTGGGTAAGGACATTTTCTGGCAAAATGTCCAATCCTTCCACAGTTAAAACATTTCAAGGGTAGTTTCCTTTTGTACTTGTCAGTGCCTCTCTCAAGTTTCCTGATGAAAAGAGATTCCACATCATCTAGGTCCTCATATTAGATCTTGGATATGGTTTTAAAGGCCTCTTCTTTAATTGATGATCCATCTTGCCATGTTCTCATCTCATAGGCAGTGAAGATCCTGTGTAGTTCATCAATAGTCATGAGTTTAAGATCATCTCGTTCTTCTAAAGCGGACACCTTTGAGTCATATTTAATTGGCAGGATTCTTAGTACCTTGTCGACTATGTCTTTCTCTTTTATTTCTCCTCCAATTCCTCTAATGGAATTAACAATTTCATATACTCTTATAAGATATTCTGCAATATTCTCTTCCTCTCTCATTTTAGGTTTTCAAACTGTCCTTTGTAGGTCCGAAGTTTGAATTACTTAACTCTGGGCACTCCTTCATAGACACATTTTAGTTTTTCCCAGACATGTTTGGATGTCTTGCATTGCATGAATTTTACACACACTGAATGTTTTAACCCACTCAAAATTTTGTTTAGAGCTTTTGCATTGACCTCATATTGGTTTAGTTCTCCTTCGTCTATAGGTATGACATCTATTACTTTATATTCTATTTCATAGACCTCCAAACTTTGTATCCAATAGCCATTAGATGGCACTTCATTCTTACACTCCAATATGTATAATTATCTCAAGTAAATAAAGGAGGTATGTTGGTGGCTAACCCTTGTTGATCCATAGTGATTTTTAATAGGATCTTCCTTCCAATGATTAAGCTATAGTGAAGGATCCTGCTCTGATACCAATTGTTGGAATATTGGACAATACTAAGAGGGGGGAGGGGGTGAATCAATATTGATAATTTTTAACAATTTAAACCACTTTTAATTTATTCATTAACACAAGATCACAAGAACACAAAAACACAAATTTATCTTGGAATCCCAATTGCGTAAACCACCAATACTTCCTATTACTACAAAATTATATTTTACAAATAGTTTTTTCCTACTACTACAGATATGGTTAGTACTACACCCTATTTACCAGCAACTACTGGAAGGAAGCTATGACCCCTAATTTATCATCTATTGCTAAAAGGATGCTTCTACACCCTATTTACCAACAACTACTGGAAGGAGGATACGACCCCTTTGTAGGAAAATAGTCTACCATGAAACCACCCTACTGCCCGTATATGATAATTTGACCTCTAACTGTTTTACATCAATCGATCTGTCAATTGAATGTACAAAGACCCTTATTTGAAGGTTTAAACCATTGTTTATATACCGCCATACATATCTCTTCATTCAGCAGTCATATATCTTCATAGTGACTCTTCACATATAAGTAAACTAATTCGAAATTACTTCTCTATTTGTCATTTTTAACTATGTTTAATTTATCAGTCGCAACCTTCCACAGTTTCTTTTCCACAACAGATATTTTCTGCATTGACTTTTCTGCATTTACCTTTCCACAATTATCTTTCTGCAATTAGCTTTCCACAACGACCTTTCCACAATTTACGGGAACTCATTCCTTCCGCAATTTCAGGTTGTGGATTGCGGATGTGCACTTTGACTCTTCTGAAAAATTGCTTTCGTAATTATCTTTCCACAATCAAAAACTTCTTCCTTCCGCAATTGCGGATTGTGGGTATGCATTTCAACTTTCCTTGAAAATTGCTTCTGCAATCATCTTTCCACAACGACCTTTTCGCAATTGGAAACTTTTTCCTTTCGCAATTGCGGATTGTAGGTAAGAATTTTGAATTTTATTGAGAATTGCTTTTGCAATTATCTTTCCGCAGCCACCTTTCTACAATCAGAAACTTCTTCCTTCCACAATTTGCAAACTGTGGCTTCCTTCCGCGTTGCGATTGCAGATTCCTTCCGCATTGTGGATTGCGGATGTGCCTCCCGAATTTTTTGAAATGGGCTTCCGCAACTCCTCTGAATTGTCGATCACTTTGCGGAATCCTCCTCATTCGTTGATATGTTATAAAACACAAAACTTCACTTTGGTGCTCCGGAATGTTATCTTCCACGCACATTTACTTTGCAGATTCTTTCCATATCATCGACCTATTTTCTTGATACAATATTAGCCCTCCAGGATCTGCTAAATAAGCTTACTGCAACTCCATGACTCTGCATTGATTGATCATAGGATTAATCAATCAAACTCAATAGGAATTCACCTGACTTGATCCCCTCGCTGGATCCTTTCATGTGTCTTTCCATCCTTATCACATATGCCACCACTTTTCCTGCCATCACTTATACCTTTGTCATTACCAAATTCTTTTGACATCAATGAAAATATTTCCAACACGTTATGCTTCTATGGAAGTGGTTTTAAGGGGCTAAAATAGACAACATAGATACTAACAAAGAAATCGTAGACTACTCCCCTTACCCATATGAAGACCAGGGGAATTTTTGGTCAAAACCAGATTATAGTAATTTGGTAGAGGGGATACTAGAAATTAAGTAGGTAACAACATCTAGGGCAGGATGATGCAAGTATAAAGTTATGGAGAATCCTATGTGGTTAACATAGGGTCAAGTTTGTTGGATAATTGCTATAGTATCTACCTTATTCTAGGCAGGCTATTGGGCTCGAGACTTTTAGCCTGGTATTCATCGACTCACCCCAAGTTGGACTCCTAATATGCTAGGTGGACACTTTTGATCCTGTGCACTTGGGATCAAAGGAAATTCAAGAATTGCTTGTCATGAGTATGATATTTGAGAATCAAAGGGCTCATATTGTGAATTTCCCCAATGTGGGTTCCTTAGCACCAAAGGTTTTCTTAAGTTCCTAAAGAGAAAGACCTGTTTATACGGGGAATGTTTCCACATGTCGATCATTGGTACCGATGGTTCAGTATGATTTGAGGTTTTCTATAGTGAAAATATCCTAACTCTTAACATACAAAATCCCAAGCGCCAACCCTCATTATCATAACCTCAAGATAAGGTCAGGGAGCAAGTGCAATGGCCGAAAGGAAAAAATCAAGTGCATAAAATAAAAAGGTAAGGCAATTCAACTGGTTCTCAAAGAAGATATAAAGAAGAATAATGTGGTAGATCTAGCAGACATATCCATCACTATAAGGACTCATGTCAATATTTTGGAGTTGACTACCTTAGGAATTGGGCGATAAAATTAGGCACATAAGATTGACTACGCTCCAACCGTATTGGTTTTGTACAGGGTTTGGTTTACATTCCCGGTAAACTCCTCAGTGGATGGATAATGGGTATTAAAGCATAATTGGAGCATATATCCAGTCCCAATGGCTATGAAGATATGGACCCCCCTTTTTGATGCAAAGTGTGAAAGCTGGAACGTTGCATCGGTGGGATTTCGACTCTTAATTCTCGCTATGGAATTTTGGTCAATGGATGTATTTAAGAACATTGGTAATGCCCTTGGGGTTTTCATAGAAGCAGATATGTCCTTTGAATATATTGGTGAAATTTCGATGGCTTGAATTCTAGTCAATTCATATACCAAGGAAGGGCTTTCTGATGATTTAGAGATTGCAAAGGGGAAAAGAACTCATGTACAAATTCTATACTATGAGGTTCTACCACTTCGGTGTCATAGACGTCATGCATATGGGCATATTGTGGATAAATTCCACTTACCCTTTTGGGTATCGATAATATCTTCCTCTCCAAATAAATGCACTTCCTCATTTTATGGGAAGGATAAATTGGCCCCGATTTGGAAGGCTAGAAAGTTCGCAGTGGGGAAGAAGAGAGGACTGCTAAAGCGATGTTCTTGGCCCAATTTTCTCCTATGGACCTCCAACAAGATATAGTTTTGACTTCCACGCATGCAGTTCCAAGTGATTCATCTAAGGAAAGGATTGCTAGAACCTTTGCGATTGACCATGTTATATCTCCAGGAAAGGGTAAGTTGTCAACAAATTTCCTTTGTATATTTTCATAATATTTCCTTGTCTGATTCAAGTCACTCTAGGTATAAAAATTGCCATTCTTCTTCCCCCTCCTTGATTACTGCTCAACTCCCATCCTATCAACCGCTTTGCATAGCGATATGCCCAAGGATTTGGGAAGGGGTTGTCTCTCCTCCCTGTATCATCTCCATTGAGTCAGAATCCTTTAAGGAATCAGAAGAGTTGATTATTTTGCATAACCTCTAGAATCAGACAATGACTACAATGAAATAGAACCTCAATTCTGTGGGTGGATTGGGTTTCATTCTCGGTTGCAACCCTGTGTTCAAGGGAGTGGGGGAAAGGTCACATTTGTTAAAATAACAAGAAAAATCTCGAGCAGACATGGATTCTAGAAAACAAACATCAATTGGTAGGGTGCTTATAGAAACGAAATCCCTTGCATGGGTTTCCAAATTAAAGTTTTCTCCTTTAGTTGTACGGGATTGGTGAATTTATCCAAAAAATTGTCGCTTAGGAGGTTGGTGGAATCCACCTCCCCATATATCCTTCTCCTGTAGGAAACAATGAGGGAAGGAAATAATATCACAAAATCCTTAGAGTCATTTCTCAACAGATGGTCCTTTGCAGCAATAAATGTCGAGGGTCACTAATGAGGGCCAACAATATGCTAAAATTCTAAGACAATTAAGGTGAATAATATCTCAAGTTTTCAATCATGGATGGGGATTGAAATTTTCTCGTCAGATTTGGGCAGGGAATCGTTGATCCTAACTATTTAAGGCTTGTATGTGGATTGGATGTTTTTTTAGGATTTGTTAATGAGTAATTTCTTTAAGAACTTAAATGATATCATCATTGGAGGTGACCTAAATTTCTCGTTAGGAGCAACATAAGTTTGGGGACCGAAGGCTTGGTCAGACCCACTCAAATATTTTTTAACTCACACCCTAGAAAGGAAAGGCTTATTGGATAATAAGATAGTGAAGGTAAAGTTGATTTGGTGTAATAAGAGAACATGAGAAGACCATATAACTAATATACTTGACATCTTTTTGGTGTCTGAATATATTGTAGATAATTTGTTGCTTGTGAGATAGTGTGTAAGTAGTGGAGGGGAGTAATATCATTTCCCCATAATTATGGAATTGAAAGGAAGGGGCCATAAACCATCCAACCCCTTCAAATTTAAAGTAGGATGGTTAAAATATGTGTCATTTTGGGAAGTAGTGAAAAGTATCTAGGCCCCCTTTTATCAAGCTATATCTCAGTTAGCAACAACCCAATTTGTAGCTAATCTAAAAAACCTAAAGCAATCAACTATTGTTCGGGATCATCAGAAAAAAGGAGAGAGAGAAAAGGGAGTTAAAGCTAATTGAAGTCTCCCTCCATGAACTCTATGAATCAAATGGAGGGGGCTTCCAATTGGCTACATCAAAGGAGCATCTAACTCGGCTGGAAGGAAAACACAAGATCCTCCAGGCTAAAAAAGAGGCGGAATGGAGTGTAAAAACCAGAACCCTTTGTCTAGAATATGGTGATGAAAATACCATTTTTTTTAAGCTTATGCTTGGGGCTACTGAACGAGCAACACCATTTGGAGTCTATAGGATTAGGAAAGTGTTTGAGTCACATCCTTTAAGGGCCTTTCCAATATCGGGAAATAAGATTTTAAGTCTTTGTTTAAAGCTTAAGAGGGCACCTCTATTGTGGAGATGATCCAGATGGATATCAGTGGCCACCCACCTATTCCATTGGCTTAAAGTAATTGTCTATTTCGGCAATTTGCTAGTAATTCTTTTATAGTTTTTCGGGTGCCAAACTTTCAGGGTCGTTTTGAGGCCCTAAACGACATTTTTTGGAAATTCGAGGGGTAAAATGGTTACCAATAATATATATTTACCTCCACTTGAAAGTGTTATATCTTGGATATACCTTAACAACGGGTTATCAAACACTCAAAACGGATATCGTATGCAAACGTTATGACCCAGGGAAATTGATTGTTCAACTAACCACCTTGGGGATGCAAACTTTATGATGATTCATCTTCTAAGGTTATGTTTTGGACTTTTAGAATTCTTTCCCTCATCCTTATGATAAATAGACCCTTTCAGCCTCCTTTTGTAATAATCTTGGCACAAATGAGTGTAGCCACCACATCTCTTCTCAGAGATAGCTACCACCATTCTAGTTGCTTTATTTTATAGTTTGTTATATATATCTGCTATGTAATAGAATATGTGTTTATTGTATCTATGTGTTCCTTCCAATGTATCTATGTTTATGGTTCTATATATGTTGTTTCATTTCATTGTCACATAAATCAAGAGTCTAGTACCTTAAATTATGGGATTACGAAAACAATGTACTTGACTCTTGTTTTTTTTGTAAGCAAGCACCCACGAAGTTTTGAATCGGTGACCTTCTGTAAGGAGTGCCTTACTAGTACACCCATCCACCGTCTATTTTGCACCTCGTGGGAATATATGGTAGCAACTTACTTGAGTGGTTTTAAACAATTTTTTTGTCAGTATCATGAGCCCTGTACTTGGCATTGTCACAATCTATGAAGAGATTATCATGGAGAATGAACCCTTATTTGCTTGCCCTATAGATTAGATTACCTTGCAACCTCAATGTGTCTTGTTATCCAACAAATTTCATTGAACCCCATTCAACACATTTTGTCTTATTGTAACATGCACTAATAGTGCGCTTTGTCTTTACAACAAACTGTGTCACCCCATTCAGACATGTCTTCCTACATTGCAAGCCGTAACACCCTCTATATAGGCATAAAATTATGGCTTCGAGAGGGTTCTAGAGTGAAATATGTTTGGATTGGATTTCCCTCCTATTTTTTTGAATCTTACTCGAATTCCGAAACTATGGGAGTCCTCTCTCATCCTCTTTCCCTTATCCTCTCATCTCCCCGTTATCCTCTTTTCCCTATAAATGAAGCTCTTAGCCATGATGATTTTGGTTATTGTTTATGAGATTATGAAAATAACAAAATCATTAGGAGTAGAGATGTGATGTTCAATGAAAAGATTGTGTATAAGGATCAATTGTAGGGAAAGAAACAACAAAAGGAAAACACGAAGTACACAGTTCTTCATGAAATAAAAAAAAATGAAGTTCCAAAGGTGTCGAAAAATCAAGAACAACAATAGGTACCTCAAACTCTTGCAAGTGTAAGAAGATATACCAGGTCAAGTACACCACCTGAAGGATACTCTCTTTCACTATATTATTTATTGATGATTGACTCTGGTGAACCAAAATTTTATGAAGAAGCGATGCAAGCAGAAGATAGAAATAAGTGGGATCAAGGCGTGAATGATAAGATGGACTCATTGGTAAGAAACCAGACTTGGGATTTGGTTCATTTATGTGTAGGTAAAAGATATTTGTAGAATAAATGAGTTTACATGTTGAAGGAAGAAGATGGAGGAAAGAAGCAATACAAGGCCAAACTTGTTGTAAAGGGGATTGCACAAAAGAAAGGTATATATTTTGATGAAATATTGTCTCTTGTTGTCAAAATGACTTAAATTAGAATTATTTTAAGTCTAGTTGCAGTAGAATACTTGCATCTTAAACAATTGGATGTAAAAATGGCCTTTCTCCATGAGGATTTTGAGGAAGAGATTTATATGGAGGAACAACGGGGGTATGGGGTCAAAGGAAAGAAGAATTCAGTATGTAGGTTGAAGAAGAGCTTGTATGGTCTGAAGCAAGCTCCAATGTAGTGTTATTTAAAATTTGTCAGGTTTATGACAGAACAAGGTTATAATAGATGTCATTATGACCACTGTGTTTATTTCAAGAAGCTAGATAATGGAAGATATATTATCTTGTTATTGTATGTGGATTACATTCTTGTTGTGGGTTCTAACATGCAAGATATAAATGTGCTCAAAATAAAATTAGCTAATTCATTTGCGATGAAGGATTTGTGTGTTTCAAAGCAAATCCTTGGTATGAGAATAACAATAGACAGGAAAAATCACATATTGACATGTCTTAGGGTGAGTACATAGAAAAGGTGTTGTAGAGGTTTAGAATGCAGGATACAAAACCAGTTAGCACACCTTTGGCCAGCCATTTAAAACTAAGTAAGGAGATGTGTCCCAAGACACAAGAGGATATAGAGTACATGTCCAAACTTCCTTATTCATCGGTAGTTGTCAGTTTAATGTATGCCATGGTGTGCACACGACAAGATATTGCACACGCAATGAGAGTTGTGAGTAAGTATATGAAAAATCTAGGTAAAGAGAATTGGAAGGTAGAAAAGTGGATTCTTAGGTATTTGAGAGGTACTTGTACTCATGCATTATGTTTTAGAGGTTCAAACACTTCTATACAAGGATATGTTGATACATATATGGTAGGTGATAAAGATAGCAGGAGGAGCAAAATAAGGTATTTCTTTACTGTAGGTGCAACAGCAATGAGTTGTATTTTGAAACTGCAAGAGGTTGTTCCACTTTCAACAACGTAAGTAGAGCATGTTGTTGCTATAGAGGTTAGTAAAGAGATGATTTAGCTACAGAGGTTCATGGAGGAATTGGGTAAGAAGCAGGAGAATAGAAGGTTATACAGTGACAATTAGGGTGCCATTCATCTTTCAAAGAACTCAACTTCCATTTTAAGAATAAACATATAAATCTCAAGTACCATTTCATATGATATGTTCTAGAAGATGAACTGATACTTACTAGATAGAATATTGCATAAATGTTGACAAAGGTTATAACCAAAGAGAAATTGAGTTTATGCTCAGTTTCAGTTGGCCTTCAAACATGACGGCGAAGATGATAAAATTGCCTGGTCTAAGGTTCAAAGCATAGTCCAACAAGTGCAACAACAATGGATTTGTTGTGACCAGCCTCCAAGTGGGAGATTATTGGTTATGGAGCTTGATAATTATTTCAACCATTTTCAAATTCCCAACTGAGCTATAGGGGGTGGGATCCCCTGAGAACAAATTTGGGTCCATTTTTGTCCCTTTTTTTACCATTCAAATGTGGCAAAAATTGCTTGGTAAAATGTTGTAATTTCATAGTCACTATGAACCGTTGTTTACATCTCATATCTAATGGTAGAAATTATGTTAGAGATTTTATCCCTAGAAGGAAAACCTCTTTTGTATGATGAATTGTATTATGGCTGTGTATTGTTATATTGTGAAAGATGAGACTACGAGAGAGAGCGTAGAGGAAGTTGCAAAGGATTTGTTGCAAGTTATATCCCTTAATTTTTCTTAATGGTTTAATAGAAAAAGGTGGCAATTTCTGTGTGGACGTAGGCCATCTTGGGCAAACCACGTTATATTGTTGTCTCTCTTGTATTGTGTTTATGTGTTTATTTTTGCATCTTGTTTTATGCTATTCTTCTATGATCTTGTTTTCTAACATGCATGTCTCAAGCTTGAAGGCTTATATATCCCCTTGGTTTCTCCTCCAATGGAATCTTCATTCACCAATGCTTCCTTCTTACTGACTTCCTACAAAAGAGAGATTAGTACTGCGGGTGGCTCTTAGTGCACCACATGTTCAAGAGACTTCTTTCAAAACATATATTCTAATTATGCATCCACTCTATTCATGCATTCTAAATCATGCTCTATATGTTATGATACCAATGAGACGAGAGTCCATCGCAAAATTCTCAATTCATAGGGTGGGTGATGGATGCGTAGGTCCTTACCTTATGTCTTTAATGCTTAGACCTCAGCAAAACTAGAGACTACGTAGCTGAAACCGATACTAGTTTGTACTTTTATGACTTGATAACCTCCCTGTTAATGGTGTCAAACTTTTGGGAAAAATTAATTACTTATTAAAACAATCAAAATTCCAAACACTAATTATCAATCTAGTGCACGTCTTGTTGTTTCAAAGTTATCATAGAAAATATATGCAAGCTACAGTTTCCTCCACTAGCATTAGTTGTCTAATATGTGTTGCAACAAAGTAAATCAATCCACTCTTACATAATTAAAACACAATTGTGAGAATTAAAACACACCCACTCTTAATAACTAAAACACAATTGTGAAAATGGAAATACAAAAAGTAAACACACTTATGGTTACAACCATACTAATATAGGAATCTATCATACTTGGATAAATAAAGAATTTGCATTAAAAATTCATCTATGGAGATAAATGAATTAAAGTAAAATACATCATATGTTAAGCAATAAGAAGAAGTTAATATAATTAAAAATTAGAGAATTTAAATAGTTACAATCTCTAATAACAAAAGAGATCTCAAAATAAATATAGTTATATTCCATCATAACTTGGACTTGTTGCTTTAAGAGTACTCCTCTTGGAATGCAAAGGAGCTCTTATTTATACATCAGTTTTCCATAAAAAATAAGAAATGAAGATCCAAAATATCCTCAACAAAGTACTAATGATTTGGATCTCAAAATCAATTCAAATATAATCTTTAGGTCTTTGTTAATTATTCAAAACCAATCAAACCGATCTCCGTCTCTTGTATCAAGTTTCTCTCTTCATTCAGTATCTCGATCCAAGATGAATCTTCCATAAATGAAAATGTATTTTCATGGATTTGCAAAACTACTCACTGGTTGTTGTTGCTTGGAAGTAACAACAATAGAACTAACAACAACACAAGTAACATGTTAAGCCCTAATAATTGGGTACATTCCCCCCTATAGAGTGGTGTATTACCCCCTATATTGTGGTGTATTACATATTATTGATGTTAGTTGGGGACTATTACTGAATTTATTTCTTGTTATTGTGCACCTTTGTCTACTATATATAGGAAGGAGATATTTTCATTTTAGTCATCATTGTATCTTGTCTTGTCTTGTGTACTCAGCACATTGTGTAAGGAGGTTCCTCCCTCGAAGAGGATTTCCATTTATCTCTATTCTTCAATATTAAGGCATGGATTACTTTATTTTTCTCTGTTTCTACTATGTTATGTTATTTATGAGACTTGGTTGCATAACAATTGTTATTAGAGCTCTTTCCTCGGGACTGGCTTCTGCAAAATGAGTCATCTTAGAATTTTTGCTACAAATTTTTGTATACAATGACTCAGAGATATAGGGTAGAAACCCACCTCTAAAACATGAAAAGATATCTCCAGTCCAAAATTTAGATCCTAATCCAATATAGGAATATAGGGTTTTTTACTAGTCCAAAACCTAATCTAAAACAGGTGTTCTGGGGGAAAAGGTCATATGTAAGGTATTCGAGAGCCAAACTGAGTGATAAATTTTGCATCAAAAAGAAGAAGGTCCAAGGTATATGTGGTATGGTTTTCATATTAACACACAAAATAATAGACACGAGGAATATCGTACAAGTTTACTCTTCTAGATGGGCCAACAATAAGTAGTGTTGGGATAATTGCAATAAATTTTTTGGCACATCCAAATTAGGTCAAGCCTACTAAATTGGATAGATGAGACACCATGATACATCAAGATGAAGTTTCATACATAGAGGATCCGAAATTTCAAAATGATAGCAGTTACAAGTCTACCATAAAATAGTCTTCCAATCATGGTTTGGAAAATGTACACCAATTTTAATTTGAATAAATATGAGTAGAAGGATCTATTTGAGGTGAACCCTAGGGTGTGATATATATCTATATTGTTCAAAATTCCACCAAAAGGAAGTGGAAAAAATCACACTCCACTCAACCCACCAGAGGATTCATCCCCGGCCTATGATGAAAGTGAAGACATATCTTTTAGGGTGTCCAAGTTGGAATATATGATTAAAGGGATGGATATTAAAGAAGGTCTCAAGGGGATGGCTAGTAAAGAATATATCCAAGAATTTAAGGAGCCGATAAAAAATATATTTAGTCCTCAATCACCTACTCAAGAATATTATAAGGAGGGAAAAGCAGACTTATTCTACTCACGTATTGTGGAAATTGAAAAACAGTTGGAGAACAAGAAGTTTGAGACCCAAAAATTCGATGATACACTGGATCATCATGGTTTCAACTCAGGTCAAAGGAACTACCCCACTCACAAAATTGATATGATAAATTTTGATGGCGATGATCCAATAACGTGTATATTCCATATGGAGCAATTATTTGATCTACACCAGATGCCAACTTTGCAAAATGTAACTATTGCATCCTTATATTTAGAGCCTGATTAATTTGTATGGTATCAATGACTTTATGACAATAAAAATGCATCTATTATGTCTTGGTCTATATTCACAGAAGAATTGATTGTGCATTATCAGGATATAAATAGCAACACCTTCTTTAGCCTGTTGGTAAATATCAAGCAAAAAGGCCCAATTACAGAGCACATCAAGCAGTTTCAGAAGCTAAGTCTCAAAGTGAAGAATATTTTAGAAGATAATTTGTTGGATCTCTTTATTGGAATCTTGAAGGATAAAATTCAACATGAGGTGTGTCCCTTCGAAACACCGTCCTTGGAGAATGCTTTCATTATGGAAAGGAAGGTTGAAAGTAAAAATATAGCAAGAAACACTAGAAATACCACTTCCAACACATGTAGAGAGAGCGATGTTCCTTATTCTAAGCAACCTCAAAGGTTAACACCTCAACAAATAGAGGAAAGAAGAGTGAAAGGTTTATGATTTAATCATGATAGTAAGTACAGTAAGGGACATAAGTGTGGAGAAAATAAATTATTCCACATAGATTGTGAAGAGTAAGAACAAAAAGAAGAGGAACCAATGCAAGGGGATGAAGTGGAAGTGATTACTCCCACCATAACTTGTCATGCTTTGGCTGGAATTAGCACTCCTCAAACTCTCACGATCGAAGGACATGTCAAAAATAAAAAAAGGTAATAGTGTTGATTGATTCTGGTAGTAATCATAATTTCATTCATTGTAAAGTAGCCAAAGATCTCAATTACTTTGTATATTGAGCACTAGAATTTCAAGTAATGATTGCAGATGGAGGAACCATCAATCATTCAGGGAAATGTCATAATATCAATCTTATTATGGGGGAATAGGTATTGAATAGTCCCATTATTGCTATCCCAATGGGTGGTGCTGATGTTGCATTAGGGGTTCAATGGTTACAATCATTGGGCACATTGGCTTTTAATTTTCAGAATCTTTTCATGAAATATTCTTGGGAAGAAAAAGAATTTGTGTTAAATGGTATCAAGTGGAAATCAAGAAAGGTAATCATCTCTAATGGTATGAAAAATTTGTTAAATAAAGGAAAACAAGGTATAATTACATAGTTATGCTCACTAGATGTTCAAACATATAAGGATCCTATTTCCCCATATTTCCAAAGGGTCATTAATAACCCTTCCAAGGTATTTGAAGATATTTCAATAAGTATTCCACCTATTCAAGACCTAGACCATGCTATTCACTTAATTCCAGGAATAATTCCTTCTAGCGTCATACCTTACAAATACACCTATGGTTGGAAGAACGAAATGGATCATATAGTTAAAGTAGTGACATGAAATTGTATAATTCAAGTAGTGGTAGATCACATAGAGCACCACCTAGCATTTCTCTAAATCCCGAAGATGTCAAAAAACATGATGAAACGACAAGCAAATCAATGTCATCGTCAAAGGAGTTTCAAATAAGGGAAAATCATACAGGAGCCTAAACAAATCATCGAAATAAGGACCAAAAAACTATGAAATCAAGTTATTAATCAGTACCTCATCAAGTGGAAGAACTTACTAGTTGCAGATTCAACATGGGAAGATGAATTCTTCATACAGATGCATCCACAACTACCCAAGCGTTGAGAACAATGCTTGTCTGAAGGGGAGGGGCATGTTAAGCCCTAAATATTGGGCACATTGCCCCCTATAGAGTGGTGTATTACCCCCTATATTGTTGTTTATTACATAATATTGATGTCGATTGGGTCTATTAGTGGGTCTATTGAACGTTATTGTGCACCTTTGTCTCCTATATATAGGAAGGAGATATTTTCATTTTAGTCATCATTATAACTTATCTTGTCTTGTGTACTCAGTACATTGTGTAAGGAGGTTTCTCCCTCAAAGAGGATTTCTATTTATCTTTGTTATTCAATAGTAAGGCATGGATTACTTTCTTTTGCTCTATTTCTACTATTTTATGCTATTTATGAGACTTGGTTGGCGCATAGCATAACAACACATAGCAATTTCTCACAAAGTACAATCTAGGTTTCGAGATATTTTAAGGATGTGCTTATATTGACATAACAATGCCTCATATGAAAAATCTCAAGTATACACTTCATGGATCTTCAATTATACAAGTTACGACAATGATGTCTTGGATGAACGACAAGTGGCCTAGAACTAGTTCTACAAAAATCATCAAACTCATTCATGTTTCAAAGATAAATGGACAATATGTTATTTTTCCAATGTTCGATTATAATTCACATGGTTTGGATTTAAATCTCGTATATAAGCATAAAAATAAATTGATGAAAGGTTTTGGGTAAACAACAAGGGACTAAAAATAGGTAAAGAGGATGTAAAATGATTACAATTTCATGGCCCAAAACATGTTTCTTACAAATATATACCTTCAACATATGTCTACATTATGTCATTGTATATTTTTCTTCAAAGTAATAAAATTACATTTTTTTTCTATGGAAAACAAAAAAATACATTCTATAAAAACATGCTTACGAATATTGCTTTTGAATTATTCCTTTTTGGTGTTGTATGTTTTTGCTATTGCAAGTGTGACAAGTCTCATTAACCATTGATCTAGAAACGCCTCATGTAGTTTAGATATAACTTGATTATTGGAATCATTGGATTGATTTATGTATTGTAAGTAGAAACTACATCTATTTGTTTTTTCCAATATATCTCTCATAGTTTTATAAAAGTTTTTCTCCATTTCATTAACTTCCAACACCACTGTAGATGAGAAAATAGCTAATTCACCACCATTTACATATTCCATGATTTACATTTTCTTATGAGGTGACATTCCCTTCTGTTGTTGTCAGTGTTTGCATAATATTCAACATATTTGAAATAGATTCTTTGAAACATGTTAATGAATATTCTAAAGTACAACATTACTAAAAATTCAAGAAAAAATTCATATTGATTACTTTTTTATTTACATGTTTCATCTCTCTGCAACTTTTGTGTCAAGGTATTACGTTGTTCTCCACTTGGATTGCAAAGAATCATATCGAGCTTCCTCAATTTTTGGCCTTGCATGACACACATTAACCAATATATTATTAAATTTACATATAATTCAAATCTATTAATTTAATACATAAATTACAAAGAACTTGTCTTCTTCTCATTTTCGAATGTGCTCCCATCACGTTGATTATAATTATTGTTCATTGAACTCTTAGCACATATTTTTATAGCAATAAACAACCTAAACCATTAAATATAGAATTTATTAATAAATTACATAACTTCCAAATAAAGAAGTAGTTTTTCATTTTGGTGCGCTTTAATAATACAAAAGCCTCGATGCATTTATGAGGGGAACACACTGATGCATCATAGTTGAATGCACCGTTAATGAAAAATAAATAAACAATTTGATACACGCCTTTTTGATGCAATATATAAAGCACCACTAACAAATGATGCACCTTTACTACAAGCGCACCAGTTTGTTACACCAAAACCATTGCACCGAAAACTATTAAACCATTTAAAAATGTCAATGATTGAGAAAAATCAAAGAAGCTTCAGAGATCTACAGAGGCTTATTTTGCTGCAAAATACTAAGATCTTTCATGCCCTATGCTTTGATACCCTCTGAATGTTTGGTCAGAATTAGAGAAACTTGAATTTAAAAAAAAAACGATCAATTTCAACAAATATAACTTTCATAAATCAGCCACATATGAATATCATAAATATATCTACCACATATAAATATCACAAATACATCATCCACATAAATCATTCAACCATGAGAGACAAGATATACCCTAGGAAAACCCTCCAAACATGGAGGATGAAAAGCCCAACAATTCTTTGAGTATGATAGATAGAGTTTGCACATAATGGTTTACAAAACATAATCATATTGTCTGACAAGAGATATCACCTCCACAGTAGAGAAGAGATTCACTCATATAACTGTATATATCAAACTTTCCAAGTGATTAACACTTTAATAAGAAGTTAATGATATGGATACAACACCAATGCACTCTAAATAATTTGAATATGCTAAGTACAAAAACCATTGGAGGATTTAGATTCTCTCCATACATTCAGTAGTGCATACACAAGGAGGAGTATCAACTAGAACTCCCTCCTTAGAACTAGTTCTAAGAAAGCACTTAGTTTTCTTCTACATGCACAATATATGCACCCTCCTTCCATAATTAGTCTTTAATTGAATGTTTGACTATCTTGAACAGAGTTTTTTATAATTTAAATGAAAGTGAATTGGCTTGCACTGAATGTGAAGTGATTGAACTGAATGTAAACTTACTGAAATGACTGAAATTAACTCAATCATTAACCGATTCCATGTCCACGAGTTTAATAGATTGGCTATGGTGCTTTACAATTAGTGTCATCCATGCTTAATTACTATTATTAACTTTTGCATGGATCATTTTAGTTAATTGATTTATGCTTTATTACAACCAAGGATTTACTGAAGCCTTTCCTATTTGACTTCACTTGGAGGTAAATATAAGCAATTCGAATTCCCTCTCTTTATTTATGTTTTATCTCATTATCAATAATTAATTATTGCATGGTCCATATGTGTATTAATTATTTATCCATATTACAATATCATACTCAAAAGAATTATTCCATAATGATGATCACATATATTATATATATTACCCCAGGTCATATAGTCATATTCTAAAGTAATTCATTCTAGGGGTAGATAGTCCGCAAAGGAGAATTATAGCACTTAGTGACCATGACTAACAATATATCACATAGTATAACCACCTCAACATGTGAGTACTAGGTAGGACTTGATGCAAACCACAAGTCCATTAGTCTTGATGCAAACCATAAGACTCAGTCTTGACACAAACCATAATACCATCTCCATAACTGGAGGTCCATCTCATAGGGTACCTTCTATGAGAATACTTGACTTGATACAAACCACAAGTCTATAGTCTTGATACAAGACACAAGACTTTACAGTACGAGCATCACCACCTCAATCATATGAGGATATAGATAGACTTAATACAAACCACAAGTCCATATAATGACTCCTGATGTTGTACAAACAACACTCCCTTTCAACGAGGGAGACATTATTTGCTTTACCAAGAATTTCCTACCATACCAAACTTATCTCGGAAGTATCTCAACTTCGTTATTGACAACGACTTTGTTTACAAATTTGCAATATGCTCATAAGTAGTTATGTACTAAAATTTTTTTTACATGACCATGACTTCGATCAACTAAAACTCCATCTTAATGTGTTATATCGTAACACATAGGGTTTTCAGAAATCTTGATTATTAACACCTAATATATGTAGGCTCAAGTCTTTCACCCTAGTAGGTAGCATCCCAAGCTACACTATGCCTCAACAAGTAGTACTATATGCAAAATACATTTAAATTATGTAGTACTAACCGCAATACACATAACTAATCCAAAGCTATATAATAGGTCTATTATGTATCAAAATACAATAAAGAACCCATTCTAATGTACCCCAAAGGTACTCAAACGTATGCTTATCCACAAGCATAAAAAAGAATGGGTTAAGAGACCAAGTCTACTAAGTACATTAAGAGACCAACCAACTACTTATTCAAAGTAGCATCATCTGGATTCGATCCAGAATGGAGTTTCTCTAAACTAGAAACTATGGATTTCATATCCATCATATAAACACATATTAATTGTGTAATATCATGCAAAAAGAAAATATTTTATTTTATTTCAATCTTCAACATTTGTTGACTTCAAGAATCTTTTACCATCTGAAGAAGTTCTTAGTGAGCTTGTCATTCTCTGTGATGTTTCTTCAAGGCCTGATCACTTTCATAGTGATTCCATATTTTTCTCTTTATACCACAACACCCCAACTACCTCTCCAAGAGGTTTAATTGTTCTCTAAGTCCATACTATAACTCTTATTGAGTATACAATAGTCGTTGAGACTTTCACCATGTCTCTGCTCAAGTGGATTTTCTCCACAAGATATCACAGCCCCCGATTTCTTGAGTCATGTACCATGACTAGCTAGTTTGGGGACTTTTAAACTACTATTGCTTATGAAGATACATCAATACTCCCTCTTCAACTAGAGGAGTCTTTTATATTATACCAATCCTGTTATGGATAGATGCTTGGTAAAATGCTGGCAATTCTCCTCATCCATGAATATGTATAGGAGTTACACAAATCCTTTATGCACCATGTCTCGGATATAACTGACTAGGAACCTTATAAATCTTTGTTGCCTTATAGTATGATCTATCTGGAGCAAAATATTTGATGTGATCTTTCTCAATCACTGAACTAGTTAAAATCCATATTGTCGTGAAACTTACTTTCATTGACCAAGACAAGTCTGAATCCACATACACATGTACCAAGAAAGTAACACAGCACATGCTTTGTTATACATGTCTATGTACTGATTGTAAGGCATGTAACTTATCCTGGGACCTGAGCATGTAACTGATCTTGTGACCTGCATAGTTGTACCTAATATTTATGATATCCTACAAATCTGAATAAGAATCATATTTATCTTTTCACGTGTGTGGTCATGGATTTACAATCCATTGTTCTTGAATCCTTTCAAGAACTCTACTCAACATTTTTCCTTTATAGAATAAAATCTTATCCAATTACTGTTACACCTATAAACTTAATAATCATTCAAGATTCTTACATATAGCTTCCTTCTTAATCTGAGAACCATGCAGGTTTCTACATAGCAAGGGTTAATTAACTAGTTCCACTGATTTTCTAGGAGCTAGAAAATCTAGGTTATCCCTCTAAACATCTAGGATGTGAGAATCATAATCTGAGTCCTCCATCATGGAGACTTATACTCCTTTATGTATAACACATATATGAATATAACTAGGATAAACAAATTACCTTTAGGTGTCTTTACATCTCTTAGAATATTATTATGACATTTATTTTGTCTTCTTCCCAAGAAGCATAGGAACCTCCTCATATGTTCTCTTTCAGGATCAGCCATGAGAATGACTCCATATTTATGTTATTGTTTACTTGTAGGTCAAGGCATATGAATTTTTCCTACTAGACAAAAATATTGTAATGGTTAGAACCATCTCATACTCATAAATATTATTCATATGAATATATATTAATAATAATTACCCAGTTATGTACATATATTAAACGACTGTCTTAACATAACTCATTATAATCTCATGCACTGATTTTCAGCTTTATATCAATCCTATATCAATACTTTTGAATATTAATCCAGCCCCATATTCATATAAAAAATTCAACCTTGTATCCATCAAGGTTTATGCAATCATGTGTTCATAACTAATGAACAATCATGCAACACTATTTCCTATATCTCATGAAACAACTTATGAAGCCTTATATCAGTCCCATAAAAGTATATATCAATCCTACATAAGTCTTATATCAATCCTATATCATATCACATAACATATACTCGTGAGATCGACAATATGCTAATAAAAGAGAAACAACACTGTATGTGCTCAATATATTATTACACACTTCCAAATTCCAAAGATACAAATCTCTGTATGATTGTAATGAAACGTATTCAAAAGCATATAGATCTGATTTATAACAACATGTAATAAGTCCTTATTTTTTATTGTTTTGTGTGGACTCCCTCTTGATCTTTGCACCTTTACAGAGAATATTAGAGTCCTTCTTTATTTACTGTAACTTAAAACTTTGCAAAACTTTACTGCATGCACCGAGTAGCAAATGTTATGAATAATTAATTCTCCCTTTGACCACATAGTATATTAATCCATTTCCTAGCTTAGGATGTCATTATCACTACACTAGTGCATGGGGGACACACCTAGGGGCTACCTACCACTCACTGCACATGTCTGCATGAGTTTAGGAGCTCCAAGGACCAATCTCTATAATTTAGGAACCCACTCTGAGTGCCACCAGTAGTCTCCTTCAGTCAATTCTGGTAGGTATTCAATTATGTTCAATTATGCTCTGATTACCATCATTTAGATCACTCTCAGTCATCCTAGCGTGATTTTCCATGATTAAAGGGATGGTTGGGTGCATTTACTCGCCTAACCTCTTTAGTTAACTGGTTGTGAACTATTTTAGTGATCCAGAGTTGCATTAATGAGCTCTAGTGGTGATTTTTTCACAATGAGTCAGCTCCGCATTCAGTCCAGGTTGGTAGATTTGAATCCTATCTTAGGCATTTGAATTCTCCTATTTCTATTACATATATCATATTGATTAATGGATGTAGTATTATTCTTCCAATTATTGGTCTCATGTGTGTTTAATTTTCCATGAATTATTGATCAGTGTTTACTAAATTCTTATCTCTCTTTTGCAACCTTCTTTTCTCAATGAATTCATGCAGGCTTGAAGATCCTATGCTTAATTAAATTAAACATGGTATCAGAGCAGGTATCCAGGCCAGCAGAAAACCTCAAAAACTTCCATTAATGCACCAGAAGCAACTGGGTTCCACATAAATCCTAGAATTATTTCCTTGCTCCCTATGGATTCTATCAAGATAAGTATATTAAGGTGTGATGCACCCAGAGAAAGTGCACTTGTCGAAGTGGATAGTGTTTGATATGGTTTGATAACGAATTGAAGTGTTTTGCAGTGTTTATGCAGGTACATTCAAATATTTATTGAAGAATTTGTCATTCTTGAACCTGTGAAATGGAGAATTTAGTAGCTCTGACTCCCAGAATACTTACACCCTTCATTTACCTTGATTGGAGGGCATATATGCAAATTGTCTTATGCAACAATGGTTTGTACAAGGTCACCATGGGCAGAGAAGTTGAACCCTAACATTATCTTAAAAAGTAAAAGTATCTGAATAAGCTTGATGAATCTTTTGGCTTCATGTGCATCCACGTCTCTAGTGAGCTAATGTTACATCTTGATGGACTGAAAACTACGAAAGAAGTATGGGATAAGCTTGAATCCTTGTTTGTCAAGCAAGATTAGCTTAGAGGCCATATTTTGGAGAATGAGCAGGTAACACTACAATCTGGTAACTTCGAAATTATACAACAATTTTTCTCAAGATTCAAATCACTGGTCATGCAATGCAAGAAGTGCAGGATAGAGAAGAAGGATGAGAAATTGGTGCTCTCCATTCTGAGCATGCTTGGCCCATAATTATGAATGTTTGTATCTACCTTTCACTATGGGAGACTAACTACTCCTAATTGGTGAATTCCATCCCTTGATGCCTTCATAGACTCTCTAATACAGGAACACGACAAGTTAATACAGATGGGAGCTTTGAGATCCTCTCCAAATCAAGCTCTCTTGGATGGTGAGACAATGAATGTGCAAGCAAGGAGGAAGACGAAAGGAAAATAAAAAAGGAACACTGAATTCGAACCTAAGGATGAGTTTGATCCATCAAATGAAACTTCAGGCTCTAGGAAGGACAAACATCATAGGTTTGACAAAGTCAAGTGCTCTTACTATAAGAAAGGAAACCATACAAAAACATATTGTATTAAGAAGACCATAGATCAGATAACAAAACTCCTTGAGCAACACAATATAACTCTCCCTGAAGGTGCAAGGAAGGCTGACTATGGAGATAATACTGAAGATCATGATGAGAGATGCCATGCACTGAAGGTTGGTTTTTCAAAATCACATGCCTTTCTCATTGATTTAGGAGCTTCCAATCACATGGTTGCATCCATAGAATCATTCTCTTCATTACAAATTACTGATGATACAAGTATTCACATGGGTGATGACACTCAAATTCAAGATGAAGGTGTTGAGGCCTGGAAAATCGCAGGTAACAACAGTTAGGGATTCTCCCCAATAACATTCCCAACTAGCCCGTTATTGTTTGGTATAGGGAATCCATCCGGTTTGCGGTCCGGTTACCGTAGGTCAAGTAACAAATTAAAGGTTTTACAGGTTACAACCCAGTCCACCGTATATATTTTAGTTTTTTGTGTTTAAGTATGATGTGCAAGTGCCTATCTAAAAATGCAGATTGATAGAGATAACGAGGAGCGGTCACAATATGATGCGCGGGTTCTTACCTTTCATCTTAACTCTCTCGCATCTAAATCACACACAGCAAGAAAACTAAATTTAACTAACTAACCTATCCCTAGGGAGCAAAATTATTAATTATCAATGAGTAATGTATTTCTGCGGATGCATTAAGAAAAATCACAGATAGTTGTTACTTATTTCAGAACACATGAACATTAATAGAAGAATGAACAACAAGATAGCTTATTGTTTATGAAAATCCTTCATTACTCACAGTGGAAGTTTCATAGAATAAACTAGAGTGCATTCATAACATGTACATAGGTTCAAAGAGTTAGAACGATCTCACAGTTAATGGACATAAGCTAAAAACGAAATAGTTCACATTCAACAAATCCATAACACAGCATTTGAAACATTCCACCAATCTTTCTCCAATAGGAAACTTGTAATTCTTTATTGCAAAAGGAAATAGTTCTTCTTACAACATACTCTCACAAATCTATCAGGGAAAAAGTCCCTTCTACATCTAAATTCTCCAATATTTATACAAAAAAGCAAAACCTTTGGGCTGCCCCCAAATGACTTTTGGGCTTCCCTAATGTTTCAATCCCAAAAGCTTGTCTTGTAGTGAGTGCTCATAATTTTATAGAATATATTACGTTTAAAACAAAAAATAATAGAACACGTCATGAAGAGGGGCCCGCTTGGTCATTAATGAACTTTTCCCCCGCCTGGGCCTCTGCCACTATCAATTTTGCTCAATAATCCGTTGGTCTTTTTTAGATCCTGTTGATTTTAGACCCTCACTCTCTTCTTCTCTTTTCTTCATCTCTGCTTCTTCCTTTTTCTTTCTCCTGTTCCATTCTTCAGTCAACTCTCTTTTGCTTTGTCTTTTAGATATGTCTTCTTTGCAACAACAATCACCCTATCCTAAATATAACAAAACGGTATCAGACTATTTACCTCCTCCATATGCATTCTGTAAAATAAAGTCTGTCTGCAGTTCAAAACACAACCCGAATAGAAAAACTCATCATTAATCCGGACTGCATTCAAGATCATCTAACCACACTATCAATAAGACTAATTATCAAATGTGAGACCCTGTACTGTGTTCTCATCGCGAAATCCCCAAATCGATTGAAAATCAAAGACCTTCGTCGCCCATGAAATAGGATAAAAGCACACCAAATCGACGGGAAAACCTTATCGGCAGGAAAAATACTATCGGTGGACGAAACCACTAATGCATCGGCAGGATAGTTTACAAGAAAACTGCAACAGCGGGTAGCAGAAAGACTATGGGTTCCATGACCAACTGAAATCTTCAGTGATCGGAGGCTCTAAGGACTACGGATCGGCGACTTTAAAACTAAGCATCTCTGCAGTGTCGGCAATATAAAGCACTAAATGTTGTTGTATTGGAAATTGGAACTACTATTCAATAAACACATCGGCATCGACGAGAGGAAGGACTATATGTCAGATGGTTAGTTCACTAAGCACCCGCAACGGTGGAAGACACGCAGACTAAGGGTTTCGCAATCAAATAAAAACCATCGGCGATCGGAACAACTAACAACTAACTCATCGGTGAGATAGTTCACTAAAAAGCCGCAACGGTGGGTGACAAACCAACTATGTGTCTCGGTAATCATGAAACCATCAGCGATCGAAAGCTTTAACTACTATGTATCAGTGACTTGAAACTCAAAGCTACCGATGTGTCGGCAACGCAAAGGACTAGCCCTCCGATCAATTGTCAAACATCGCTCCGATAGCGATAAAGCGAAATAAAGTCAAAAGTTTAAACTGTAAAACCACAAGGAGCAACAGGCCATGGATCAGTGAGAATAAGAACTGTCCATCGGCTGCATAGAGGACTAATGCCTTGATTCCTTCATTGATTCACCTCCAACAGCGATAAAACCAAACCATCGAAAAAGTAAAAAATGGTAAGTGCTCAAATAAAACTAAAGACGTTCGTTTGGGTGACGGTGATACTAGCTTGTTTAAACTCCGAAACAGTGGAAAAAAAATAGTTAACGAATCATCTGACTTCCAACATTGATAAAGGAAATCATCCACAAATCAAAACTTTAAGTCCCACAGTCAAAATCATTGACTAAACAAAAGACATTCTTAGATCATTCAACTTCCGAAATGAAGGAAAATAGTTGACCTCAATCCAACCTCAAAAATCCAAATTTGTAGCAGAGGAAAGACAGAGCTCAGGAATCTAAACAATTCCAAGCAAGATAAAATCAAAAGGAGGGTCCAAAATTTTAAAAATTTGGGAAAAAGGTTGCAGCTGCAATAATTGGCGATTACCTAGTGAACACAGATCTCTAGAAAACTTCTTCTTTGAGCAACAGACTGTTTTGACAATAAATACTAACATGCTGAATTCTTCTAGATGTCTGGATTTCCCAAATGACAGATGTATGTACTTTAATCATTGATGATAGTCCAATTTAGGGATAATGGGAACCAATATTTAAAAGTCTAGATAACTCTTTTGAGGCCAAGAATATGAATTTCATTTTTTACCTCTGTCTTCGGGTAGCTCCCAGCTTGGACACCATAGGATTGTAACATATGGTAAACATAAATATTATTTTGTTCCTCATTCCCATGCCATTTTGCACTTTTGTGCTTTTGGACTTTTTGTCCTTTCTGAGTCCTCCTGCATGCCTTCTTTCTTAATTTTTATTCAGGCTCCTCTATCCATAGTGTCCTTTTCTGTGAGAGATGTATTTATTTTTCAGCTCACGGATGGAGAAGAACTTTGGCAATCATGTTCTCATATGGTTTAGTACTTTGTTTTGATACATATTGCTTTCTTAGGAGATTTTGACTCTTATTTGTCTTTTTTGGCTTTCAATTCTTGGCATGGGATCATTTATATATAATATACTGTTTACCATGCTTCCTCTCCATGGGTCTTTGTTGTCACCCCCTAAGACATTTTAAATGTGAGATGGATGGAGCCTCGAAATAGTATTCCAGACCTTTTGACCCTGAGTTATTTTACAAGGATTAAGTAGGACTTCAATGTGTTTATATCCATTTAGGAAAACTGCTAAACTAGAAGAAGTTCTTTCAAATAAATCAATAGTACACAGTCTTATAATCAAGAAATTTAGTTAATCCAGAATTCTGATGAACTCCATGCAACCAAAAGTTTGCTTCTTTATTAAAATCAATCAAACCCTAACTATAACAAACAAAAATAAACAAATCAAAACAAAACCAAGCAATCAATTTATTTATGTACAAGATAACCGAGAAATAAAAATCAAGAAAAATAAAAAAAAATTGAGAACTAAACCATTTACTGGTCAGTCCTCTGCCCACCCCTGTAAATCTGGAAACTTGTAAGTTGAGGGGATAGGCTTGACTACAAATTGAAAAAGGCCTACCCATTAGCTAGTTCTACCAAACTTGAATTAAAAACTACATCTGAAACTAAGTCTACTATTTTACAGTCAATCTCATCAGCCCGTTAAAATTGAAGGAGATCGGGCTGGGTGTCTGGTGTACTGCTGGCTTCTTCAGCTTGGTAATTTCTTAGTTCTAGTTCAATAAAGTAATTTCCCAATACAGAATTCACTGGTTCATTTTTTCCCTCCAACTGAGTAACATTGTGCTTCATTTGAGGCTCTCTTAATATTTTTATCTGATTGGGACTTCCCTTATGAGGCAACCACAGATGTGACCAATCTAATGCAAAATATCCATTTAGCCTTGCTGACCAATCTCGACTCAAAACAAGTCCATAAGGCTTAGGTATGTCTGCTACTACAATATTGATGAACTGACATACCTTTTCATTTGAAGATAAGCGAATCAGAACATCTTCCATTTCCCCAATTACCTTCACAGCTGTCCTCTCTAACTGAATAACCTGCCAGGTAGATGGTTAGGTTGTCCATTGATCTTCTTACAGATTGAAAGTGGCATAACATTGACTGATGCCCCTGAGTCTACTAACAGTTGCGTACATTATGGTTGAAAATCTCAAAAGTTAGGAGAAATGGTGTGGTTTTATACTTGGACTTACCTCCCACACTTGCTTCACCAATTTCTTCTTCTTCAGGTTGGTTGTGAGTGGGAAGCTCTTCCTCTGGTACTTCAAGTGCTATTAACAATTTTTTCTTTCTGCTGAGGCACATTACACATTTCAAACAGTGATATATTTGCCTTAGTTTTTTTAATGTCCTCCACAATATCATACCCCATCTCAGGTGCTTTGAGATTTTCCTTGACATTAACAACCTTGTCTTCAATAGCCTTAACAGGCATATTGATTTGCTTCGGATCTTGACTGGTAATGGTAAATTCAAGTATTTTATCAGCTGTGTTTTTCTTCTCTATCTTCTTCACATTTTCTTAAAGTCTCTTAATTTTCAGAAGTATTGACTTGTCTTCTTTTACCAAACCCTGACTTCTCGTTGTCACATTGGTCTCTAATGTTTCCTCTTGTTTCAGAGATTCTTCTTCTAATGTATCAAACATGGAGACACAATCCCACAAAACTAAAGCATCATCCTCTTGTTTTTTTGTGGATTGATTATTCTTTTCTTCCTCATTATCAGTTTTTGTTAGTTTGGAGTCCAATAACTGATTCATTACCAATGTCATAGAATTTATCCATTGGGGGCAATTTTTTTCAGAATGAGGTTGTTGATGAAAGGTGCAAAAATATCCATGCCTACATCAGTTAAATTCATTGATGCAGGACTGTGTGAAGGAGGTTTAGATTGATTGTTGTCCTCTCTCCTTTTATAGTAAGGCTTATAAGATTTCTCAGCTTCCTTTTCTTTTTCTAAATAGATTACTCTATTGGATAGTTTCTACATCATCTTCAACATCCCCTCAAAGTCATGTGATTGCTCATCCTTAGGCTTAGTCAGTAACAACGCTTTCTTACCAAAAGTTTTTTCTTCCGACTGCACAAGATAATCTTCTATGCTCTCCTTTTCAACTTCTACTCTCTCAGCTTCTTCATAAGTTTCTGATAACGTAGGTTTGACTGACATCTTGGCAAACATGGCCGAGTCAAGCCCTAGAGCTGAAGTATAGTATTCAATCAGAACTTTATCATATGGCTTATCAGCTGTAGAATTTTTTTTAAGATAAGCAGAAAACCTTTGAGTGAAATTATGCACTTTTTCCTTTCTTTCTTTCTTTAAAGCGCATAACCCTTTCATTAGAGTTGCATGAGTTTTTTGGACTGCATATTTACTTCTGAATATTCTCTCAATTGTGTCCCAGTCTGTGATTGAATTTGTAGGCAAAGTGAAATACCATGAGGCTGCTAGTCCTTTCAGTGTGTGTGGAAACAATCTGCAGACCACATCTTCATGTTCTCCAGCCCGTAGTCCTTCTATATCCAGGTAAAAAGTTTTCAAATGATTGTCTACCAAAATCTTTTCACTTGGGTCAAGCTTAGGAAACATTTTCTCAAAAGCTTGAGGTAAATCATGCAAAGGAGGTGTCAGGTTTAATGGTGACCTAGCCCTCCAAGCAGGTGGTGGATTTGGTGGGTTGGGTGGCTGATTTGCGTCTACATTAGCCATTATTTTGAGTGGAGAATGAGGTGGTGAATGAACATGTGAACAATAAGGTGTATCTGGGTCCAACTGATTCAGAGGTTGAACAACTTCCTATAAGGCTGCTTCTACCAGTTCTTCAAAATCTTCAACCAACACTGCCTCTTCTAATTTAGGGCGGTCTTTCTTCTGATATTCTCTTCTGGGTAAGGTGGGGATAATCAGTAATCCTCCGATCTTCTTTGCATATGCCCTAGTAATTCTTCTCAAATCATCAACTACTTCATTATCGACAAAATACAAATGCTCTTTACTCTTCTCTTCAGGAGTTGGATTGGGAAACAAACTGCTTTCAGAACTGTCACCGGTGGAGTAATTTCAAGAAAATGGTTTCCTCGGCCAACCATGCACTGGCGGCCCTCCTTCTAGCGTGAAAAACTGTTGAGGCCTGGAAAATCACAGGTAACAACAGTTAGGGATTCTCCCCAATAATATTCCCAACTAGACCGTTATTTTTTGGTATAGGGAATCTGTCCGGTTTGCAGTCCAGCTACCGTAGGTCAAGTAACAAATTAAAGGTTTTACCGGTTACAACCCGGTCCACCGTATATATTTTAGTTTTTTGTGTTTAAGTATGATGTACAAGTGCCTATCTAAAAATGCAGATTGATAGAGATAACGAGGAGCGGTCACAATGTGATGCGCAGGTTCTTACCTCTCATCTTAACTCTCTTGCATCTAAATGACACACAGCAGGAAAACTAAATTTAACTAACTAACCTATCCTTAGGGAGCAAATTTATCAGTTATCAATAAGTAATGTATTTCTACACATGCATTAAGAAAAATCACAGATAGTTGTTACTTATTTCAGAACACATGAACATTAATAGAAGAATGAACAACAAGATAGCTTGTTGCTTATGAAAAGCCTTCATTACTCACAATGGAAATTTCATAGAATAAACTAGAGTGCATTCATAACATGAACATAGGTTCAAAGAGTTAGAACAATCTCACAGTTAATGGACATAAGCTGAAAACAAAATAGTTCACATTCAATAGATCCATAGCACAGCATTTGAAACATTCCACCAAGCTTTCTCCAATAGGAAACTTGTAATTCTTTATTGCAAAAGGAAATAGTTCTTCTTACAACATACTCTCACAAATCTATCTGGGAAAAAGTTCCTTCTACATCTAAATTCTTTAATATTTATACAAAAAAGCAAAACCTTTGGGCTTCCCTAACGTTTCAATCCCAAAAATTTGTCTTGTAGTGAGTGCTCATAATTTTATAGAATATATTACATGTAAAACAAAAAATAATAGAACAAATCATGAAGAGGGGCTCGCTTGGTCATTAATGAACTTTTCCCGCGCCTGGGCCTCTGCCGCTATCAATTCTGCTCAATAATCCGTTGGTATTTTTTAGATCATGTTGATCTTAGACCCTCACTTTCTTCTTCTCTTTTCTTCAGCTCTGCTTCTTCCTTTTTCTTTCTCTTGTTCCATTCTTTAGACAACTCTCTTCTACTTTGTCTTTTAGATATGTCTTCTTTGAAGAAGCAATCACCCTGTCCTAAACATAACAAAACTGTATCAGTCTATTTACCTCCTCTATATGCATTCTGTAAAATAAAGTTTACACAGTATTAATGCACGAAAGGAAAGCATGATAAGGAAAAGAAAATTCTATAAGCTGGGTCTGAAAATCCTCTAAGTTCGTCTGGAATTCAAAACACAACCCTAATAGAAAAACTCATCATTAATCCGGACTGCATTCAAGATCATCTAACCACACTATCAATAAGACTAATTATCAAATGTGAGACCCTGTACTATGTTCTCATCGTGAAATCCCCAAATCGATCGAAAATCAACGACCTCCGTCACCAATGAAATAGGGTAAAAGCACACCAAATCGACGGGAAAACCTTATCAGCAGGAAAAACACTATCGACGGACGAAACCACTAATGCATCGGTAGGATAGTTTACAAGAAAACTGCAACGACAGATAGAAGAAAGACTATGGGTTCCGCAACCAACTGAAATCTTCAGTGATCGGAGGCTCTAAGGACTACGGAACGACGACTTTAAAACTAATCATCTCTGTAGTGTCGACGATATAAAGCACTAAACACCGCCATATCGAAAATCGGAACCACTATTCAATAAACACATCGGCATCGGCAAGAGGAAGGACTATATGTCAGACGGTTAGTTCACTAATTAGCCACAACGATGAAAGACACACAGACTAAGGGTTTCGCGGTCGAATAAAAGTAGTCGACGATCGGAACAACTAACAACCAACTCATCGGCGAGATAGTTCACTAAAAGGCCGCAACGGCGGGTGACAAACCAACTACGGGTCTCGGTAATCATGAAACCATCGGCGATCAAAAGCTTTAACTACTATGTATTGGCGACTTGAAAGTCAAAGCTGCCACCGTGTCAGAAACGCAAAGGACTAGCCCTCCGATCAATTGTCAAACATTGCTCCGATAGCGATAAAGCGAAATCAAGTCAAAAGTTTAAACAATAAAACGACAAGGAGAAACAGGCCACGGATCGGCGAGAATAAGAACTGTCCATCATCGGCATAGAGGACTAATGCCCCGATTCCTTCATTGATTCACCTCTGACAGTGATAAAACCAAACCATCAAAAAAATAAAAAATGTTAAGTGCTCGAATAAAACTAAAGACGTTCGGCTGGGTGACGGTGATACTAGCTTGTTTAAACTCCGAAACAGCGGAAAGAAAATAGTTAACGAATCATTCGACTTTCGACCATGATAAAGGAAATCAACCACAAATCAAAACTTTAAGTCCCGTAGTCAAAAGAATTGGCTAGACAAAAGGCAGTCCTAGATCATTCAACTTCCGAAATGAAGGAAACCAGCTGACCTCAACCCAACCTCAAAAATCCAAATTTATAGTAGAGGAAAGACAGAGTTCAGGAATCCAAACAATTCCATGAAAGATAAAATCAAAAGGAGGGTCCAAAATTTAAAAAATTTGGGAAAAAGGTTGCAGCTGTAATAGAAGGAAAGGGTTCAATAAAGTTAGAGCATGGAGTGTTAAAAAATGTACTCGACGTGCCCTCCTTTATAACAAATATGTTGTCTGTATACCAGATGACTCATACATTCTCACCAAATTGAGTGGTATTTGGTCCTGACTCAATGGAGATCTTAGATATCTCATCTGGGAAGCTTATATTGAAAGGTGTTTCAAACCATATCTCCAAGGCATATTAATTCTCACACTTTTTGCCATACTCATGTCCAGTTCCATCTCAGTTGCCATTTGAAAGGGAAGGTAAATTCATCCTACCTAAACCTTTTGTATATGATAATGTTTCCATTAATCTTTCAGATTCAAAATCCGAAGCAGAGGACAAAGTTGAGTCAGTTTATGGAATTGAATATGAATTTCAATCGGATCCATATCCAAATCCAGTCCCCACTCCCAATCCTAGGCCTAAGTGGGATCCAAAGGTTATTGAGGCAGTTGGAAACATTACTGGAGAGTCATATAACAATACCTCAGTTACAAAAAGAGAGACTTACGCTATGTCAAGCAAATTCACTTCTTCCAAAGAGGTGCAACAAACCCCCATAAAGATGCTACATGATGGTAAGGTCTGATCAACAATTATGCTCACTCGAGAACAAATTGGATCATATCACTCTTTCTCCAAAAACAAGAGACAAAGGAAACATTTATTCTCCTACCTGTCATCGTATTGGAATAAGATGGAGAGGTTCACATGCATAGTCCCAGGAAACTAGTGCACACAAGGACCATCACACTGCATTACTACTCCACGGAGATGTAGGTTGCAGAAATATGTCACAATTTTTATTCAAGAAGAAATTTTATCTTGATATGAAAGCATAATCCTAGTTTTTCCTACATATTTTGATGGGGGGGTTCCCATGAGCTTTTCCCCGTTTCCTTGTTTGTTAAGAAGACACTTTTATTCATTTAGATTATATGGGTGACCTTTGGCCTCAATTGTTAGGTCCTAGGTTGTCCAAAGTTAGGATTAAAGGGAGGTTTTATGATTAATTAATCCTCCCTTTGACCTCATAGTATATTTGTCCATTTCCTATCTTAGGAGGTCATTATCACTACACTAGTGCATGGGAGACACACTTAGGGGCCACCTACCACTCACTACACCTATTTGTATGAGTTTAGGAGCTTCAGGGACAAATCCATATAATTTAGGAACCCACTCTAAGTGTCATTAGTAGTATCCTTTAGTTGACTCTAGTAGGTATTCAGTTATGTTCAGTTATTGTATGATTCCCATAAGTTATATCACTCTCAATTATCCTAGCGCTAGTTTCCATTAATTAAGGGAGGTTGGGTGCATTTACTCACCTACTCTCTTCAGTTAACTGGTTGTGAACTGTTTTAGTGATCTAGAGTTGCATTAGTGATCTCTACACTCCGGAGTCAATCCAAGTTGGTAGATTCGAATCCTATCTTAGGCAATTGAATTCTCCTATTTATATTACCATTGTATTACGTATTTCATACTGATTAATAGGTGTAATATTATTCTTCCAACTATTGATCTCATGTGTGTTTAATTTTCCATGAAATATTGATAAGTTTTTACTGAGTTCTTCTCTCTCTTTTACACTTATTTTCTCATTGAATTCATGCATGCATGAAGATCCTATGCTTCATTAAATTTAACAATGAATCACTTCATGGGAATAAGGATCGCATGCACACTGAATTGAATGCTTTTCTCCACTAAATGAAATACTCCTTTCAATCATCCTATCCCTTCAATGATTTATTTTGAGAAGGTCCACCTCCTTCTATAGCGGTGGATGCATGAATCATTTCTTCATTCTTCTTTCTTGCATGCCAATCTCTCACAAAGTGGCCCTTATCTCCACAATAGAAGAATTCAACCATTGATTTTTCGAATTCCTTCTTAAACTTCTTATTCTTTGCATGAAAGAACTTCTTCAATGATTTTCTCTCTTTCTTCATTATTGCCATGAGGGCAAGATTCTCCTATTTAATGCACATGGATTTGCTTGTACGTGTCCCTCTTCTTGAATTTAATCATGCCATAATATCTCAAAGTTGGGTTGCTCTTCTCTTCCATTTATTGTTGCTGAGAAAGTCTCCCATGACGAAGGGAGACCATCAATGGCAGTTTGAACAAGGTCGTATTCATTTGTCTCTACGTCGATGCTTGCAAGTTGATCTTTCACTTATGAATTATTTGAGAAGAAGGATGTTATGGTCTCATCTTTCTCGATATTTTGGCTACGTAATTTTTTCTTCAAATCCCTCTTTTGAGAAGGGTCCTTATTCTCATACAAGTTCGTGACTGTGTCAAAACACTCCTTTGTAGTCTTCAATGGTGTGATCACCGACATAAGATTGTATTTCATAGAGTTATATATGATCCTCTTTGCCTTTTCTTGATTCTTTTTTTAGTTTACTCTTGCTGCATCATTGGTAGGCTCCTCTACTATTGAAGCCACAAATGAATCAAGATCATGCTCCTCAAGAAAAGTTCAACACTCTTACCTCCCATGTATTGAAGTTCAAAGTCCCTTCAAGGTGGTATTCCGGTCGAACGGAGACTGATGCCATGGATGCAATATTTTTCTAAAGTATTCAAGATCTATAGAGGCTTATCTTGTTGCACAAAACTAAGCTCTTTCACACCCTATGTTCTTATACCCTTTCAATGTTTGGGAAAAATCGGAGAAGCTTGAATTTTAAAACATTTATCAATCAATTTCAGCACATATAATTTTCATAAACAACCACATATGAATCTCATAAATATATTAGCCACATATAAATCTCACAAATACATTAAACACATAAATCATTTAACCATGAGAGACAATATATACCCTGGGAAAACCCTCCAAACACAGAGGATGAAAAACCCAGCAATTCTTTGAGTATGATAGATATATTTTGCAGAGAATGGTTTACAACACATAAGCATATTTCCCGATAAGAGATACTACCTAAGTAGTAGAGAAGAGATTCGCTCATACACCTGTATATATCAAACTTTCCAAGTGCTTAACACTTTAACAACAAGTTAATGATATGGATACAGCACCAACGCACTAAGCAATTCAAATATGCTAAGTAGAATGACCACTATAGGCTCTAGATTCTCTCCATACATTCAATAGCACATACACAAGGAGGAGTACCTACTAGAACTCCCTCCTTAGCATTAGTGGTAAGCTAGCACTTAGTTTTATCCTACATGCACACTGGATATATGTCCTCCTTCCATAATTAGTCTTTAACTGAATGTTTGACTAGCTTGAAATGAGTCTTTTATTCCTTAGCTAAAATTGAATTGTCTTGAACTGAATGTGAACTGGATGTAAACTTAATGAACTGCTTGAACTTAAGTCAATCATTAATCAATTTACGAGTTTAATAGATTGTCTTTGGTGCTTTACAATTAGTGTCATCCATGCTCAATTACTATTATTAATGCTTGCATGGATCTTCTTAGTTAACTGATTCATGCTTTATTACAATTAAGGATTTACTGAAGCCTTTACAATTTGACTTCACATAGTGGTAAATATAAGCAATTAGAATTCTTTCTATTTCTCTATGTTTTACCTCATTATCAGTAATTAATTACTGCATGGTCCATATGTGTATTAATTATTTATCCATCTTATAATATCATACTCAAAATAATTATTCCATACTGATAATCAGTCATATATATTACCATGTGTCATATAGTCATATGCTAAAGTAATTCACTATAGGGTAGTTAATCCCTAAAGGATACTTATAACACTAGATGACCATGACTAGCTATATATAACATAGTATAACCACCTCAACATGTGGGGACTAAGTAGGACTTGATGCAAATCACAAGTCCTAACTTGATACAAACCACAAGACCATCTCCATAACTAGAGGTCCATCTCATAGGGTACCTTCTATGAGAATACTT
>LPNX010602327.1:674960-708557 GCA_001517045.1 Pseudotsuga menziesii | reverse complement strand
TATATATATATATATATATATGTATTCTCACCGATGCGACATAAGATACAAGGCACTGTATACATATACTTTCATTTATTTCCGTTGGTAAATCGGTGCACCAATAAAATATGCATGCACTGGTACGCTATATTTTTTTAAATGTATCGTATTGGCGTACAATAGAAAAATAAAACATATGAATTATCATTCATTGGTACATGAAAATTATGACTGCACTGGTGGGATTTAATATACTAAGTGCACTGATGTCTAAAACATTGAAAATTGAATAGATAAATATATGTTACGAAATAGAGCATATATTTTCTTTTACGAGCATTTTTTAGGATGTTTCAAGACAATGCGTATGTTCCGAATGTTCTTTTAGGATTAAACCACGTCAATTATAATACTCCATAATGTACATATGTTGCTTAAACTCACCTTCTTCTTAAAAAAATAAAACTATATTGGAAGTTACATTGTGATATGGTGCTAAAAAATTATTATAGGATTGCAGACATGTATTGATGTTTATTTGGCTCAAATGTGAGGAGAAAAAATTATGGTATCAAATGACCAATTCTCTAAATTCCAACTCATTCCATATTGTTCAAATTCCATCAAGTTCTCTCTTTCCATCTCTAGTAAAAACATTTTTTATTTATATTTTTATTATCTAATTGAATTTATGTTATTTATCCATGTGAATCTGAATAACAATGCATTCAATTTTGCAAGATCTCGATTTAGGACAAATTCAGATGCACAAAATATCCCACCATTTGAAAAATACCGCAAGCTCTTATCAGGAGCAAGATACTGCAAGCAGCTTATAGATAAAAATGGGCAAGCGCTTTACCCTACCAATTGTAACATGCCATCTTCCAGCCAAAATATTGGAAAATCGATGTTAATTCATCATGAGTCGGATCTCTTTTATTACATCCCATTAATATGTGGTTATTCAAAATTTCAAGGGTTGAAGGAGAACCCTCGGCATGTCACACTCGCCCATTATACTAATGATCGTCTACAATTGTTGATTGTCTAATACCTCATATTGCAGTGAAAACTCCAATAGGTGATATAGAAAAGACGTGTAGGAACACTTCCCTATGCTTATTTTTTTATTGTTGATAATTGTTAAATAGGTTTTTTTTTTGAACAATCAATAGCCCCTAAGTTATTTTGCGGTCCTATTTATTGTCAGTCTAATTGTGTAAATATTGTTAAATACAAGCATAGCATTTCCATGTATAGTATGTGCATAAGTGGTTATCCTTCTGAAAACTTTAACAAGAAGAACCTACTCTATATTGTTGGTCATCCACGCATTCATGGGAACATTGTAGGGTTCATAAATAGTTCTAGGTACTCTTTATTTTTGTAAATTGTTCATTAGAGGAACACACCGATGACCAAGAGTTCTTTATGAAAAGCAAATAGACGAGATTTGTTGTTGTGCATGCAATACGTAGTTTGTCTCCTGGTGACGAGTTGTTAATACACTATAACTTTCGTAGACCACCAACCGCTCGTCAAAGATGCCTTGAATTGGGACTACCTTTAGAAGTCCCCTTGGGGCGTAAGACAAAAATCATTGATTATTTGTATTTTTTATTTTCAATGGGATTAATCTAAATGTATTTCTCAATTTGAAATTTTGTTTTATGTATTGCTTGCAGTTCGACATTCAATATTACAAAAAAAATCCATGCTTATATAATAATTGTTTGATATAGTGTTTGAACAAACCAATTGCATTGTGCAGACTAATACCATCGATGTAATGTTCAATATGTTTGAAATCGGTATTATGATGATGAGTGACTTGTCTACCATCTTCTGTTGCATCCACTACAATGTCAAATCGAGAAAATGCTACAAAAAGAGTGCAACTCAAAGAGAAAATATACCAAGCATGGTTTAATCAAACCCCTATTCAATTCCCAATATGTCTAGATTCACTAACCCATAATTCCTACAATAACAATAATTCTTCACATGTTGGTAATAGAAACAATGAAATAGAGGTTGGTATGCATGACTTCTTACGAGATACGAGTTCCTTGGACACAATGTTTTTAATTACATTCCAAGATGATGAGATAGGTGATGATACTGATATCACCTATACCTTCTTCGAGAGTGTTATCCACTAAGTTTCACTTAGGGGATTTTATTTTTGAGCCACCAAGGATCAAAACAAATCACTTTTTCTTACTTGGTGCTAGGAAGTTTCCTGGTTTCATCAAGGCCAGTAGTGGCCTCTTTTGGATGTTCACACCCTTTTGAGGGAATTGTAATAAATTGCATAGCATGAGGTTCTTTTATGTAAAAGGCTTGGCCTTCTCAGAATTAGTCATCAAGGTCATCATCCTTGAGTGTTTTTTCCCCTGTTAATTATATGACACTTTTTAAGCGACATATAATTTTCAAGTTTTTCACTCAAAATCCTCCAAAGTCGGGATGGTGAATTTGGTAACTTTTTTCTCAAAAAGGTTATTAAATCCTACGGTCTGTGTATTATACCACGCTATTCATATGTCCAAAGTTTCATGAACATCTGATAAGACCCTCCTAGGATTTTTTAATTTTTAGTTCTTTAATAATATCATCGATAAGGTGTATTTTAATTGTAATATTCTAAAAGGCCATAAAACTGGACCTAGGGATCCAATTTGGTCATGGGGATGCTCATTTTTTTACCCAAGGACCTGAATTAACCCCTAAACCCACTTTTGAGAGTCAAATTAGTAATTTTCAATTATTAATTTGGATTTTCTCTCCAAAATGACTCGGAGGGTCTAATGAGAAAATTGGAGAAAAAACAATCACCAAATCAAAGGCAGCTTGTCTGAGACTTGTCTCTGAGGTGTCAAATTTGTTGAGGATAGTGTCCCAGACATTTATGAGTAGAGAGGAGCGTCTTCAACCATCAAATTAAGGGATATAAATCGCTTCCACAAAAGGGGGGCGAATTCACTCATGGAGGGTGGTTTTGCCACTTGGATGAAGTGGTTATAGGAGATAAAGGATTCCCAAACCAAGTGGGATACCTAAATATAGGTGGCAGCCCTTCATTCCAACATTCGGGCCTTCCTCCCGCCATTATCTCAACCCCCAAAACACCTCACACTTGTCAAATGCGCCCGCTTGGGGTTTGAGCTTCTTTTTTGCTATAAAAGCAGGGTTTTCCTCCTTGGTTGAGGAGGGATGCATTGAAACTCTTCCCTTTGTACTTATGTTTCTGATATTTTGTTAATAAATATTGAATGCTTTGGATTCTAGTCTGTGATTGCATTGTGAGCTTGTGATTTGGTCAAAATCTGAGGTGAAATCTGTGGAATTTCATGCTTTATTTCTTTCGAATGATGTGTTTGGATCCAGTTAAATTTAAATAAGTATTTGTTGTTCTCAAGTTACTTATGTTCATTTTATTATCAGAATTTTGTAGGAGTATAAAACTGTATTTGGTTATACTTATGCTCTCATTCTTCGTTTTGATTAATGAAATGACTAGATTAACCTTGTTCTTTTGAGAAATTGCCTAGTTTTTGCATATTTATCTCAGAGTGAAGGGGCTTGGACCTTGGTTTCATCCAATTCTCTTTACAACATCCATTTTGGTTTTTCTAATACATTTTTTTTGCAGATCCCTCTCTCCTTCGTTTCTTTCAAGCACGAGCTTGGGAATTTTAGTCTTCTTCTCTCTAAAATTCAAGTTTTCTTCTCGGTTTCGGTTACTTGATGCTTAGTAAAATTGGATAAATAATTATGTATCTGAAATTTGATTTTATTCAGCATATATATCAGATATAGATTCATTTTTAAAGATTTATCTTAAACTAGATCCGTTTCAATCTTTCAAAGTGCCATTTTCATTAAAAAAAATCTACAATTTTATGAGCATTTTGAGTAGTGTAGATTATGCAGTTGATTTGATTAATTTAAAATATTATAACACATTTAACTCGCTGCTTTTTAGCAGGTTTTGAGAAAAGGAGGAGAGCATACTACTCAAATTTTGAATTTCAGTCATCCAGGACATCAAAAACTCCTCCTCCTTCTCTTTTCTTCTTTCATTTTCTCTCTAAACGACATTGTAAGCCTTTCGATCCCTTTCAAGGATAAAAGTGCAAGTAATAATTCATTTTTTATGATATTATAAACTCATTAATAAAGAAAGAAAGTGGGCTACACAGCGCCCACACTCCATCCCCCTAGGGGGATTCACGGTCTCTTTCATGGTTTGCATTTTACTAATCAACACTTGCACACAATCCCCCTTCTTGAAAGGATGTATAGATTAGTTGTTTTTATTTCATTTCATCTCATATTAAGTTTTACTTTCTTACCCAACTCGCTGCCACGAAGTATTCTCTCGCCACCAACTAAAGGCTTTGTCGATTATTGGTGGATGATCAAAAAGTGACACATAGTTGTGGTTCTAATTTGTTGTTAATACTTTGATTTTACAAACTTTTTTGTTGTATCAAATTGGAATAAACATTTTGTCGTCAACTCGTGTATGCTCTTTCCCTCTGCGGGCTTTGACTGGTTGTTGGGAAATCAAAAGTGGTTTTCGACACTTTCTAATTTATTCACATTAATCTAATAACCCCTCAATAAAATCAACTCCCCCTAGAGACATTACAAATATCCGGTGTGCGATAGTTGACAATCATGGGAAAATTTCTCAAAGGAAGCGGGAACAACTGAGTAGTGACCTTGAGATACAATCAGGCTACATCCTTGTTGGTGTAGCGTTGGACACCTTCTCATAGACTCCAATTCATCCCACAATTCTGAGTGAGGAACCACTTTATTCATCTCCCAGACACATTCTCAATACTTCCAATATATCGAGAATTCCCTTCCCATAATTCAACTCATCTCTTAATAATTAAAACTGACCAAGACACATTTGCAAAACATTTTACTTCCACAACATTATTTCACTTTGACTCCATTGCCACTGATCTGATCTGCAATTATTGTATTCTCTCTTTATGTGTTGATGTTATGATGATGAATATTTAGTTAAATTTGCCGCAACAATCTTGTATCAGAATTTACTTCAAAAAACTCCTAAACAACTTACTTCCATCCATAACGATTAAAACTTAAAGAGCCTTAGACAACTCTTTCTTAGGGACCACCCCCCTTGGCTTCGTTAGGAGTTTGGCCTAAACAGAGGATTCAAGATTAAGTGACAGTACTTGACTCGAGACTTTCCCCCAAGGACACACCTAGCAGCTTGAAGATTTATGTTACGTTTAACCCCCAGGTGTGTGAAAGGTGGCAACACTTTTTGGCTCGCTACGAGGGATATATCTTTTTATTCCTGGGTTACGACTTTATTCTTTCTTTTTTGTTTTTACTTTGTTTGATGAATGATTAGAGTAGATATTTGATTCTTTCTTATGCAACTCCACTAACCTTTTTTTCCTTTATACAAAGAGAAGAAGAAAAAAAAAGACAATTTTTTTGTGAAAGATTTATGATGTGTATTTGTATTTTCACATGGCGACTCCATTGAAGGGATAAAACCCTTGTTTCTCACAAAAATTGTTGAGATTGTTGTGTGTAGATGAGCTGATACAAACAATAAAATTTTAAAGCTCATTATTTTGACAGCTCCATGGTTATATCAAATGCTTTCTATTGAGTAAGCAATATGGATGAGGAAAGAGGTCATATTTCCAGTAAATATCCTTCCATTAACTTCTCAAACATCCCAGGATTCCCTAATTATCAGAATGGTGAATATATATCTGATCATCTACCTATATTTTGGGGAAATAACCATGCAAAGGTCCGACATGTCATATATTTCCTTAAAATTCTTGTTGACTTCAATGTTTTGTATGAAGATAATATGATTGAAATGTTTGTCAGTACTCTACGAGGAAATGCTTGTGAATGGTATCTCAATTTTCTTCCAACTAAAGGTATTACTTCCCTTTCAAGCTTCCTTACAATATTCTTGAGGCAATGGCATACAGGAGAGACTATAGTGGAAGTTTTAGACAAGTTCCTGGAAGGGTTCCTTTACACTTCTTTGCCCTGGATAGAGTATCATAAGGAAGACTCTAAATTACTTCGTCTTATCATGATAGGAAATGATAGGTATTGGGTTCTACCTCCAAGAGATCACAATGAAGAAGAAATCCATGATTATTACATTGAGTTTGTGCATGAAGAGCCATTAAGTGAAAATATTAATGAAGGCCCTCCTCATGTCACATCAACAGAGAATATTGATGTTTGGGAATGATTTCATGATTATTTCAGTGATGATGATCACATTTGTACTCCAGATCTACCTCGGGATGAAACCATTACAGAATCTTATAATGAAACTTATGATGAAATCTCTAATGTTCCTGATGGCACTCCTACTTGTTCTCCATATAATGATAATAGTCTAGAAGGTTTACTTCCTTGTGACCTTTTTTATGAAGAAGATGAGTATGAATACGAGGAAAAGTATAGCATGGATCATGATACAAGTGACGAAGACTCCCTTATGTCTAACAAATATGTTGATGAAGATTCCTGGACATTCATTGAAAATCCAATCGATGACATGTCTTAGGAGGAAAATAATGGACCGAAAACTTTTGATGGTCTTGTTGATAGTCTTGTCTACAACATATCTAATAGAGGGATTTTTGAGTCTCTTGATGGTTTTACTGAAGATCCTATTTGTGAGGTTTCCAAAGGAGAGAACATGGATCTTGTGGCCTTGAAAAAATTTGATATGGAAGAGGAGCATGCAGATAATCCATATGATCATTCTGAGCCATATATCAGTGTCAATAATGAAGGCAAATAGAAGAAATACATACAAGAAACTTGATGCCAATGATGAGGAATCTACCACATTTGACATATATGGGGAGGATGACTATTGGACTATTATTGAAAATCCAACCCATGAGACTTTTGAAAATCCCATCTATGATATGTCCAGCGAGGAGAGTGTCTACTAAGAGACTTATGAAAGTTGTAAAGAAGACCAGTCAGAGTTTTCATATGATCAGTCAGAGTTGTATTTGAGTATCTGTAATGAGGACTTGGAGAAGCAGTGCAGTGAAGAATCAGATGGGGTGAAACTAATTGAAGATTTCTTTCAGCCATCATCTTCATATATAGATGTTCCTTATGATTTGGCACGGTTTGGGGCATACACACAGAGTTATCAATAGATAATCCCTTTTGATGAGTATGATTATCTTCCTCATCATACAAATCTTTACATTAGTCCTATCCATCTTGGATAGAGGAATCCTGCAAGAGGACTTGCCAGTTTGGGAAGCGGTTCGATGACCTTCTCCATGATTATAATCTCTCGTCCAACCCTCCCATCTTGAATTTTCAGGCAGGTTTGCATTTTTTGAATAGTATATTCTTGCTTTGGCTGGTAACCAAAGACAAAGAATTTTTTTTTATATTAATAAAATGCTTAGGTGGCTACATTGGATTTTCGATTACACCTAACCTTTTTATATCGTGCTTAGAGTAGGAAATTAAGCTCCTTAAAAGCAAGCATTTAGTTCATGCATTTCTTTTATGTACTTTGGAATAAAAATCTCTTTCATTAATTAGTTTTTCATTCCCTTCAATAAAACAACTTTTGGATCTTTGGTTCTTTTCATAAAGCTTGTGCTACTAAGGTTTTCTTGTCAAGTTGAGATGTTTTTACAGGTTATATAATCGAGACATTCTTGTATTCTCATATCCTCTCCTTGCTTGAATACCAAATCGAGCACACATCCCTCAATTGGAGCCAGATGTTATCCACTAAGTTTCACTTAGGGGATCTTATTTGTGAGCCACCAAGGATCAGAACAAATCACTTGTTCTTACTTGGTGCTCGGATGTTTCATGGTTTCATTAGGGCCAATAGTGGCCTCTTTTGAATGTTCACACCCTTTCGAGGGAATTGTAATAAATGACATAGCATGAGGTTCTTTTATGTAAAAGGTTTGGCCTTCTTAGAATTTGTCATCAAGGTCATCATCGTTGATTGTTTTTTCCCTTGTTAATTATATGACGCTTTTTTAAGTGACATATAATTTTCAAGTTTTTCACTCAAAATCCTCCAAAGTCAGGATGGTGAGTTTGGTAAAAAAATTCTCAGAAAGGTTATTAAATCCTACGGTCTATGTATTATATCGTGCTATTCATATGTCCAAATTTTCGTGAACATCCAATAAGTCCCCCCTAGGATTTTTTAATTTTTAGTTTTTTAATAAAATCATCGATAAGGTGTATTTTAATTGTAATATTTTAAAAGGTCATAAAATTGGACCTAGGGATCCAATTTGGTCATGGGGATGCTCATTTTTTTACCCAAGGACCTAAATTAACCCCTAAACCCACTTTTGAGATTCAAATTAGTAATTTCAATTATTAATTTGGATTTTCTCTCCAAAATGGCTCAAAGGGTCAAATAAATGGGAAAATTGGAGAAAATCCAATCCCTAAATCAAAGGCAGCTTGTCTAGGAATTGTCTCTAAGGTGTCAAAGTTGTTGAGGATATTGTCTGAGACATTTATGAGTATAGAGGAGCATCTTCAACCATCAAAGGAGGGGATCTAAATCACTTTCACAAAAGGGGGGCGAATTCACTCATGGAGGGTGGTTTTGCCACTTGGATGAAGTGGTTATAGGAGATAAAGGCTTCCCAAACCAAGTGTGATACCTCAATATAGGTGGCAGGCCTTCATTCCAACACTCAGGTCTTCCCACCATTATTTCAACCCCCAAAACACCTCACACTTGTCAAATTCGCCCCCTTGGGGTTTGAACGTCTTTTTTCCTATAAAAGCGGGGTTTTCCTCCTTGGTTGAGGAGGGATGCATTGAACCCCTGCCCTTTGTACTTATGTTTCTGATAATAAATATTGAAGGCTTTGGAGGATATTTTGTGATTGCATTGTGAGCTTGTGATTTGGTCAAATCTGCAGTGAAATCTGTGGAATTTCATGCTTTATTTCTTTCGAATGATGTCTTTGGATCCAATTAAATTTAAATAAGTATTTGTTGTTGTCAAGTTACTTATGTTCATTTTATTATCAGAATTTTGTAGGAGGAGCAAACTGTATTTGATTATACTTATGCTCTCCTTCTTCTTTTTTATTAATGAAATGACTGGATTAACCTTGTTTTTTTGAGAAATTGCCTAGTTTTTGCAGATTTGTCTCAGAGTGAAGGGGCTTGGAGCTCGGTTGCATCCAATTGTCTTTACAAAATCCATTTTGGTTTTTCTAATACAATTGTTTTTCAGATCCCTCTCTCCTTCGTTTTTTTCAAGCATAGGCTTGGGAATTTCAGTCTTCTTCTCTCTAAAATTCAAGCTTTCTTCTTGGTTTCGGTTACTTGATGCTTAGTAAAATTGGTTAAATAATTATGTATCTGAAATATGGTTTTATTCAGGATATATATAAGATCTAGATTCACTTTTAAAGCTTTATCGTAAACTAGATCCGTTTCAATCTTTCAAAGTGTAATTTTCATTAAAAAAATCTACAATTTTATGAGCATTTTGAGCAGTGTAGATTATGCATTTGATTTGATTAATTTACAATATTATAACACATTTAACTCGCTGGTTTTTAGCAGGTTTTGAGAAAAGGAGGAGGACATATTGCTCAAATTTCGAGTTTCAGTCATCCAGGACATCAAAAACTCCATTCTCCGTCCCTTTTCTTCTTTCTCTTTCTCTCCTGGTGACATTGTAAGCCTTTGGATCCCTTTCAAGGATCAAAGTGCAAGTAATAATTAATTTTTTATCATATTGTAAAATCATTAATAAAGAAACCAAGTGGGATACACATCGCACACACTCCATCCCCCCTAGGGGGATTCACAATCTCTTTCATGGTTTGCATTTTACTAATCAACATTTGCACACAATCTGCCTTCTTGAAAGGCTATATAGATTAGTTTTTTTTTTTTCATCTCATATTAAGTTTTACTTTCTTACCCAACTCGTTGCCACGAAGTATGCTCTCGCCACCAACTAAAGGCTTTGTCGATTATTGGTGGATGATCAGAAAGTGACACATAGTTGCAGTTCTAATTTGTTGTTAATCGTTTGATTTTACAAACTTATTTGCTATATAAAATTGGAATAAACATTTTTTTGTCAACTCGTGTATGCTCTTTCCCTCTGCGGGCTTTTCCTTGTCGTTGGGAAATCAAAAGCAGTTTTCGACACTTTCTAATTTATTCACATTAATCTAATAATTCATTAATAAAATCAACTCCCCCTAGAAACATTATGGAAATCCGGCGTATGATAGTTGACAATCGTGGGCAAATTTCTCAAAGGAATCCGGAACAACTGAGTAGTGACCTCGAGATACAGTCAAGCTACATCCTTGTTGGTGTAGTGTTGGACACCTTCTCTGAGACTCCAATTCAGCCCACATTTCTGAGTGAGGAACCATTTTAGTCATCTTCCAGACAGATTCTTAGTACTTCCAGTATATCGAGGATTCCCTTCCCATAATTCAACTCATCTCTCAATAATTAAAACTGACCAAGACACATTTGCAAAACATTTTACTTCAACAACATTATTTCACTTTGACTCCATTGGCACTTATATGATCTGCAATTATTTTATTCTCTCTTTATGTGTTGATGTTATGCTCATGAATATTTACTTAAATTTGCAAACAATCTTGTATCATAATTTACTTCAAAAAACTCCGAAACAACTTACTTCCATCAATAACGATTAAAACTTAAAGATCCTTAGACAACTCTTTCTTAGGGACCACCCCCCTTGGATTCATTAGGAGTTTGGCCTAAACGGAGGAGTCAAGATCAAGTGACAGTACTTGACTCGAGAATTACCCCCAAGGACACACCTAGCACCTTGAAAATTCCGGTTGCGCTTAACCCCGAGGTGTGCAAAAGGCAGCAACAAAGAGCCTTAAATTGGATTCCACCAACCCTCTATTTAGACCTAACCCATTAAATTCTACCTAGCTAGGGACAAAAATATTACTATACAACTTGAAAGCAATGTATGGCATGTCAAACACGTGCTTCCCGACACTTTTTAGGTAATTAACCATCAATTCCCTTATATTTAGAGGAATATTGTCACATAATCAACATTGAAAATAACAAATTCTATGAAAATTTATATTTCCCATTAACTGTAGGTTATTCAAATATAAGGTACTTCCAAGTGATAATGTCTTACCCAACAACTACAAAGAGGCAAAGTGAATGTTGAAAATGTGGGTGTTGAGTACATATCATATCATGTGGGTGTATTCTATATAAAGGCGAATACACAGGCAAAGAAATATGTCCAAAATGTGGGCATGATGGATACCACAAATCAAGAAACAAGGGTAAAGCACACAATCCTCCTCATAATATATTGAGGCACATGCCTATAATCCCAAGGAATCAAAGGCTCTTTCATCACAAAGAATTAGTTGTGGTGTAGGGATGGCACGACTTGCACCGAAGTGGCTTTGGAGTTATGTGAATACCAATAGATTCAATAGCCATGAAGCATATAGAGGATACATGGCTTGTTAAATTCAAGGATGAAGCAAGGATCCTTTGATTGAGCATAGCAATGGATGGTGTTAATCCATATTCCCTCTAAAACACCAACTATTATGTTTGGCTTGTAGTAGTGACCAATAACCATATCACCACATTATTGTCCATGAAGAGTGAACATCTTATGTTGGCTCTTATAGTCAGGAGTTTTACATTGTATGGAATATGTGCATACACCACATATGATTATTTTAGGTTAGGAGTTTGCTCTAGTAAACATGTTAATTGATTTGCATATATTCGTAACAATATTTTTTTACATAGTTAATTTGGTGCGGCTATATTGATCTTCAACACTAACGTGCTATATATACCATAACACCACAATTCTTGTAACAAAACGGTATTATGGATGTAAAAGTTGTGGACCTTCTATGAAGCCTAGGTGGTCTAACCACCTACAAAAGTTGGCGTATGACTGCTAAAGGGTAATCCTCACAACAGACCACCCTTATAGAAGAACAACTTCTACTTTCAATGGTAGACCATAAAGAACCCAAAGGCTTGAAATAATGACACCGACTCACTGGCTTAGGGCATATGACTAGCATAAGGAGAAGGAAATTGCATAAATGTTAAATTCAAATGGGGAACCTATGTTCAGTGATCTTGAATTCTTCGGGACCTATGTTGAGAAAATTCCCTTTGGGATGATAAAGAGATCAGTATTTTATGAGCTCCCATATTGGGAGCACCTTCAGATTGTCCACTTACCAGATCCCCTACCTATTTTTAAAAAAAAATCAACTTCTTTGTGGAGGCATATATCATTGAAACAAAGTGACACATTGATTGTCATGAGAGATATTCTTTCTTCAAATACTAAAAAGAAGCATTGGCCAAGACAAGAAAATAGAGGAGAGGCTAGACTCTCTTGGTCATTTAAAGAATGTGATGTCCCAAGGGTTTTGAAGAAAGAAGATATTCCTTTGGAAAATAAAGTTATATTGGGTGTGAAGGTGCCTTCTTTATATGGGTCTACCCTACGACACTTCTTCACTATAGATAAACATTTGTCAAGTTTGAAATAACATCACCATCTAAACCTTCTAAGGGTACGCATGTCAAAAAATGTTTTAATTTTTACTTTTTATTGTGTTCATTTTGTTGTGTCATTATCCTTTACTCATGTGTGGGTGTGTGAACCATGACTTCCTTGAGGACTTGCGGTGTGCCATATCTAAATTATCTCCTTTTGTATGATGGATCACATCAAAGGAGATTCATATGGATATAATTCTATGGTGGCATCAAGAGATAGTTGAGATTATTTGTATGTTTGAGAATGAACTATCGATAATTTTTCATTGACTTGCAAGCTTATCTTCTAATTCACCTAGTTGGTGAGGTTGAATTCGTTGAGGTAGTCTCATGTCGTTGGATGTTCTTCTTGAAGAGGTACTTGAAAAAATTAAAGGGATTTGTTCCATAAAGGAAAAAACTTGAGGGGTCTATGGCAGAGGGGTGCATAGTAATTGAGTCATTCTGTTATGCCAATGAATACATCAAGTAAATTGACCACATGTCAGGCACAATGATTTGGGATGACGAGCGTGATGAGGACAAAAGGGAAGGGGAGCTACTCCAAACGAGAAAAAAAAGGTGCATGATAAAGAGTAGTTCACATATCTTTAGTCGCATTTCTACATAGTAACTGATCACACTAAACTTCATATTTTATATTTGATCTCATTGTACTATATGTTGATTTGATTTCATGAATACAACAACAAATTAAAAAATTGATGCAATCAATAACTTCATTCTTTACAATGCAAAATCAACACAGTCATGGGTCACGTTGTATGAAGAAAAGAGGAGGAAATGGGAGATTGATAGGAAAGAATTTAGACAGTTGAACATTAGAAGCATTCCTTATTCTAATCATTTACAAAAAAATATGCCAATGATTTTTCCCAACAGTTCGGTTGATGACCAAGTCACAGATAAATATGGTGCATCAGTCATTAACCGCATGTTGAAGAGGATGCACTAAACATAGAGACCGAGTGTCATAACTCAGTAATAATATCTTTGTGTACATTTTTAACTTTATAATGTACATTCTAATTATAACATCTATATTTTATATATTAATTGTCAGGGTATTAGACATATGACAGCGTCATTTGTTCACTTTTTTATAGGTGCATTTGTTCCCATCTATGTGGGCAATATGGATAGTTTCTTAACACCGAGGATGCTGATGATGGATGTCCCACACAAAAATGTGGAGTGGAAGTCATGTTTGACCAATCTAGTCATGGTAGCCACGACAATCAAAACCTAATAAGGGGGGATTTCGATTACATAATAAAGATACAAGAGATCATTCAAGTGGACTTCTCATCTTCCAATGTGTTGTTTTTAGGTGCAAGTGGTGGGACACCTTCAGCCTCAATAATGTAAAGGAAGTTCATGATAGTGGGATTATATGTATTAACTCTATAAATATGTGGGATGAAACTAAGGAGCCTTATATTTTCCAAAAAAACTACAACCAAGTGTTTTTTTCCCCAGATGTGTTGGATAGGGATTGTTGATTCATATTAATACACTACCCTGGATCAAAACATATTTTTTAGAACAATAGTGTTATCATGCCAATAAAGGAAGATAATCAGGGTGTTGGCAATGAAGAGTGATATCTACATGTTTTATTTCATCATTTAGAGTGTTGATATAACATTTTATTATTTTTTTAACAAAAATGGTTAATATTATATTGATAAAAGCTAAAGAATTTATTGAAAGAATACAAAAATTCCTCATATCAGTTTTAGAGGGTAAATATTAGTATGAAGCTTAATTAAAGTCATCTATAGGTAAATAAAGTGGAGGCAAAAAAACAAAGCTCCCCAAATTGCTATAGATTCCTACAAATTGGCCTAGGAGCAATCTATAAAAAACTTCATAAAAAGTGACACTAGGAGTTGGTAGCATTATTGGTGACCTGAAAATCTTGAGTATTTTCTTCATTTTCCTAATAATTGTTCTCAACGTCACCATCTTGAGGATCGACCTCTGCATCAAGAGTATGTTCCATAGTCTCGTCAACTTCCACATCATGGGTGTCTCATGTATCTTCGACTATGTCTTCACTATCTGTAATAGATGTATCTTGATTGTATTCTTCATCAAAACCAGTAATATTAACCACTGGACGAGGTGGTTGCATAAATTAAACTTCCACATTATTTTCATCATAATTCTCTTCCAACAAAGAGTTATTTCCAATAATAAGATCCTCATGTTTGATCAAGTTCTTTGAGATTTCTTTCACCTAACCATCACAAGATCAAAAGACCCGTCAACCTCATCAAAACAGTAACAAGCCCGTAAATCAAGTTAGAAATGTGATGGGAAGTTTGATAAATATCATCAAGATGTGTATCCAAAACAGGAATATGAGTTGTAATTTGTTGAATTGTGGCAATTAGGCCTTCTAGATGGGTCCTCGTCCATATAATTGGAAGCAAAAAATCATGGATAGCATCCTGAAAGTCACAGATTCTTTCTGATAGCTCTTCCATTTTTTCTCATAGTCCATTTCAATAAAACAGTTCCAAATCCCCTTGAGAAAGACAATTCGTTTACCAGACTGAAAGGAATGAAAAACAAATCCAATATCCAAAACACAACCACTAACCACTAAGGAGTTCAAATTGTGCTTACCACAATAGAAACCAAGGAATTGTTCACACTGAACAAACCCATACTACCTTAAAAAGCTATTGTTCTAGACTAACCAAGTCTATATACAATACAACAATGCCCCATAATCCCAAACTATCCAAAAAAAGGTTAAAGTATAGTTCTTACGCAAATAGAAAGATACCTAAGAGTGATCCTACGTATAGATAGCTCTGAGAACTACAAATAACCAATCTCCCAATGCATAGGAAAGGGCATCAAAATTCACTTGACAATTCACCACCATTTCAAAGATTCCCCACGTACCACTTTGTCTACCTCTAGCATAGATCAAAATACAAGAATGAAGTGGGTGATACAAAACACTATGAGAAAAATCTGGTTGAAGTTTCCAGACAATACCATTGTATACCCTAATTAAATGCCTAAGTGTGCGAACTAAGAAGTCACAATGATGTATATTCACCCAAATGCTTTGAACACTCCACATGTGCTAAAAATCATATCTTTGTTTGCAAGTTCATTAGCAACCAAAATGAACTAATGCCAAACATGAAAGAGTTGAGTGTGATGAATTTGATTTATTAAGCCAATAATACATTTATGTAAACACCCTTGAATTTGATCCTTAATTTCTTGTCGTTGCCTAGATTGGGAGATGATAAGGAGGGAGTCTTCAATCACCACCAATGACCTAATTAAATAATTAATTACTTCCTTTAGTCCTAAATAATTGTCCTAATTGATTATTTGTACAAATCCCTATACCACAAGCAAAGGATATTACTATATTTCCACCAGAGTAAAATACTACCCCCCCCACCCACCCACCGCGCCTACCTCCCTATAATCATTGTATTATTGCTATCTTTAATCATCTAGTTATATTTTGTTTTCATCTTTTTTTGTAAGTAAGTAAAACCATATTATATCATTTAAAAAGGTACATATCTCCAACTAAATATAATAATCAGAGTCCTTTGATTAACAATCATCATTGCTCTTTCCCTCCTGACTCTTATCGTAACCACCGCAAAACCATCTCACTGAAGTGAGGCATCAAATTATCTCAATAAAGTGAGGCATCAAATTACCCTATACCAACATTTTCATGAACTACCATATAAAAACCTCTCACTAAGGTGAGGCTTATAGCTACCCGGAAACATACTAAACCATAAAACTTAAGCTGCAACCACAACCCATAACCCATAGGCTCATACCGACTATGCAACCAACTAAAACTAAAATTAAACCCGATAGACACTAATTTAAAGAAAACCATCAACTTTTGGGAACCTGGATTGTACCGTTGTTTTCTCCAAACGTCACCTGATGATGAGCAGTATCGGTTCCTTCCTCAGGCATTGTCTGTGGAGCGAAATGGATACCCATTTATGGGAAATTACATCTAGCTTTCTATGCACAAGTCTACATTCTGAGTTGTGCTCTTTCCAGAAGCGGATTGGTTCCATATCCCCTTGTTCCTTGGTATTCTTTTCCATAAGCACATGCACCAACATGCCCTTCATAACCTAGAAGGCGGCCACCATTTTCTTATAATCCAACAGATGATCCCTCATGTTTCCTGGATCCTGGATCTAGTTGCGGACTCTGCTCCCACTCCTCCCATAAATCCTACTATAAATTTTCAATCTCTTGTTGCACTTCATAAAGCACCCAGTCTTTGAAATGTTGGGAATCATGGGCTACCTTCTTTTGCTCCCTAGTCACTGAAGGATGGGTCTCCATTGTCTTCCCTTTTGTGACTTGACCGACTCTCCTCTCCCGTGGATCCATAAGACCAAGATGACTTCAATCCAAACCAATTTCCTACTCTGTATCACCACCTTTCTTCATCCCACGCAATACCACAATTCGTGCCAATTTGATCCCTTTCCCTTTTTATGAACCTTCACCAAATTTAAATCAACATCCCATAATACGCTAGTACTACTTAATGGGATCTCCACTTATCTCACCGAATACCCTAATCAAATACATCGTATCCCACAACAAGGTATAACTACAATTCGTCCCACCATAAACCCTCCAAACTAAATGGATATATTTCACTGCCATGTCTCATCTCTTACCTCGACACGTCGCCTCCATTCTCCTCCTTGCTATAATTTTCATGGCTCATGCATTATGTCGTAATCTCCTCTTGCCACATGCTCAGGTTGATCTGGCTCTACACCTGCATTCGGGGAAAAAAAAATTCATTTTATAACGATGGAAATGGATAGTTATTACGGGATATTTTAAACAATTTTAGTTAGTTAACAATCAATTTGATGCGAAATGTGTTAGTCTATCAAGTAATTTGTTATAGTTATTGTATATAATGATTGATTGAACAATATTTTTATTCTAGTTGAAGGTATTTATATATCATTACATTTTTGGTATAAAATTTTAGAATTATCGTGGCATCATATGTTTGTAGATATTTAATATGAATTTCTAACAATATGGAAATAGTCATTTTATACTAATTACGTTAATATTAACTAGTAAGTAATAAATGAATTTTAGTATTAATTCGAAATGTATAATTCATTTACAAATTAAATACACTTAAAAATGAAATCTTATCTATGATGAATTATGATTAATATAAGTTTCCAAATTAAACAACTTTTAATATTAAATAGAAAAATATTTTCATTTTAAGATTAAATGTAAATAATTTTATTATTAATGAGTTTTAATTAATATAAATTTGAATTTAATACCAATTCCAAATGAATAAGGATGACACAAATTCCAACGAAGAATTTGATACCCTACTTCAACAGATGAGTAAAGATGACATTTATTTTTCCACATGGGAGAAACATACATTGGCACTTGGTCGTTTGCAATAAGGGTTGGATAGATGATGGAGGATCTCATATATATATATTGCTCAATAACATCAAACTCATGATACATGTCGCATATACATCTCAATTCCAATAAATTATATGAAATAGGTGGTCCACCTTTGGAACCAGAGGCATCAGTGATCCAGATTTATGTGAGAACAAAATGAAAGAACATATATAGAAGCATAAACACATACATATTGCAATGAAAACAGAGATACAATACACACATATTCTATTAAATGGCGAAAATAGAACAATATGTAAATACAACAACTAGAATGGTGGTAGGTATCTCTAAGAAGACATGTGGTTGCTACGCTCATTCGTGCCAAGCTGAATACAAAATGAAGCCAATAGGGCCTATTTATAATAAGAATGAGGGTGAGTACCCCAAAAGTCCAAAACACAACCCTAGAAGATGAACCGTCATAAAGTTTGCGGCCCCAAGGTAGTTAGTTGAACACTCAGCTTCCTGGTGTCATAACTTTTGCATAAGTTCTCCTATTTGGGCGTTGAATAGCCCATTGGAAAGGTTTATCTAAGGCTTATATATTTTGACTGGAGCCAAATGCAAGTCGTTGGCAACCATTTGGCCCCTCGAATTGCCAAAAAACGTTGTTTTGGGCCTCAAAACGACCTTAGAAAATTGGGAGCCGAAAAAACGTAGGAAAATAACTAGGAATCTGCCACAATGGACAAATGTTTTGAGACAGTGGAATAGCTGGGTGGCCACTGATCTCCATCTGGATCAATCCTCCCCCCTTAGGTATAAATGGTCTCCATTGCATCAAATCCCATATCATTTCTCGAACTGTGTGTTGAGATGATCTCCTGGTGCACCATTTGTTGGAGTGAAGAGGTTGCCTTTCTTTGACATCTCGAGAGGGTTGTAATTGATGTTAATTGATGCGTTGGAGCTATTCATCAATTCTGGTTGTCGTGTTATCCTTTGTATGAACTGGTATGGATGATTTGTTTATGGATGAACACCTTGAATGTGTGGCCTTGCATCGTAGAGGTACTCGGGTAAACGAGGAAGCAATGACTCTATGTTCTTCCTATTTTTGTTGAGCAAAGGGACCCTATGCAGAAGGTGTGGAGGTGAAGAGCGATAACTTCCTAGTGTGGGAGCTCATCTTCCTACCCTGCAAGACTGTGGTAGGTGCAGTTGTCTCTGGTATCCGATAGAGTTGTCCTCCCAAAGTGACAATGACACTGTGAGGTCACGACTCATAGACATCACGACGCTTCCACATCTATGGTTGTCCTAAAAGAACGTCACAGACTTCAAGTGGGGCCACATCACACAGTACCTCGTCTTTAAAAGGATTGATTCCATATGGTACGAGGCATTGTTGAGTAATGGGAATAGCTCGTCCTTCGATTAGCCAACCGATGTTGTAGGGTTGCAGGTGTGGTGTTGTTAGAAGCTCCAATATCTAGATGACTTCTACTGAGATATGGTTCTTTTAGCTGTCTTTGTCAACAAAAAAAATGTAGTGGGATTCCCTTCACCCACATATGTGAGTGGAATAGGTGCTCCTTTGCCCCTGAATCTGCAAGCTCCTCTGGTTGAATATGTGTGGTAGAAACAACGGTAGTGGGTTTTGCATCAATGATCTACTTCCCATGGTCTGTGACTGTGACATTGGGTTTTGAATCGAAATTAGGATCTAATTCTAAATCTTTGATCTCGACCACGAATGACTGCTTGGAGCAACATTCATCAGTGTTGTGCCAGGGGATTTTTTGGATTTCACACCACTTCCTGGTGTCCTTTGTATTTCCATTCCCCTTCTTTGCTTGTGGTAGGGAATGGTTGTTTTTTCCTTGCCCTGTGTTTTGTGGGCCAGGGTTTCCCTTGCCTTGCTTCTTCGATGGATTCGCAAGTCCAAAGTATCGTTTATTCTTTTGCTGAAATTTCTCCTCAATTTTGACAGCATACCGATAGGTTGATCCAAGTGAAGAGATGTTGAGGAAGTCCATCTCAGTTCAAATGTAACGATGTAGGCCACTGTGATATTTTAGTATCAGGTTCCGCTCGGTGTCCTTGATACCCAACTTTGTACGCAAGGTATGAAATTTGTTGGTGTACTCTGACACCGTCTGATCTCTTTCTTGACACAGAATGGTCCATTTGGTGTATTGGTCATCATAGTTTCCCAAAGGGTAATATTGTTCCTTGACGACATATATGAAAGAGGTCGAACTGGGATTTGTCTCAAACATTCCAGACTCGTCTGATGAGTTTGGATCCCAATAATTACCCCACCAATTTTGGACATGGGGGGATACCTTCAGAAGTGCAAAGGTGATCTTTTCCCTGTCAGAAAAACTGTGGACAAAGAAATACCATTCTAGAACATTCAACCACTTATCTATGGCATCGACATCGATTTGTCCTTCAAATAACAGAATATCAAAGTTAACTTGTACCTTGAATGGGGTGTCATCTCCGAAATGCTTGCTTGTTGAAGGTGCAATCACCATTGTCGGAATTCTTAGAAGGCTTTGGGTGAAACTATCCATCATCTCATTCCTCTATTATGAGAGGGCTTCCTCGAGCAACGACTTGATAGGATCTCCTACTTTGTCATCTCTCTTTTCTTCTGCTATGGGAGGCGATTTGGGGCGGTGAGAGTGATCTTCCCTGAGTGAAACTAGTTCGAGACCCAACTCTCTATACCCTAACCTCGTCAAGGACATGCACCAAGAAATAATCAAAGAGCAGATTACTCTGATACCACTAATCTGGATTTATGTGAGAACGAAATGAAAGAATAAATATAGCATCATAAACATAGACATATTGCAATGAAAGCAGAGATACAGTAAACACATATTCTATTAAATGCAGAAATAGAACTGAAAGTAAATACAACATCTAGAATGGTGGTAGCTATCTCTGAGAAGAGATGTGGCTGATACGCTCTTTCATGCCAAGATGAATACAAAATGAGGCCAAATGGGCCTATTTATAATAAGAATGAGGGTGAGAACCCTAGAAGTCCAAAACATAACCCTAAAAGATGACCTGTCATAAAGTTTGTGGCCCGAAGGTGGTTAGTTGAACAGTAAACTTCCCGGGGTCATAACTTTTGCATATGATCTCTGATTTGGGCGCTCGATATCCCATTGGAAAGGTATACCCAAGATTTATATCTTTTGAATAGGGCCAAATGCATGCCACGACAACCATTTGTCCCCCCAAATCGCCAAAAAAAACATCATTTAGGGCCTCGAAACAACCCCGAAAGTTTGGGACCTGGAAAACTGTAGGAAAATAACTAGGAAACTATCACAATGGACAATTGTTTTGAGCCAGTGAAATAGGTGGGTTTTACATCGATATCCATCTGGATCAACCGTTACCTCTTCCAATAGATCCAAAGGTAATGGCACCTCCATTAGCGGAGCCAGAGGCATCAATACCTCTTGTAAGAAAAAAATTAGATAGGAGAGAAGCATAGATATCTCAATGAAGATGTATCTCACCCAATATGACCATACTATCTATAACCGAGGTGAGTCGAGCAAGATATGGTGGGGTCAATGAGGAGGAGAAGGTGTTCGGTCGACTTGTGGATGAGTTGAAGATGGTGGTGGGCCAGCTAAGGATGGAGGAAACAGTGGTCGACCATCATGATGATGAGGAGGAGGAGGAGTAGGTGGATGAGATGTTGATGCTTGTTCGTCTAGTGCTGAGAAGGAGGATATGGAAAAGGAGGTGGAGGAGGAGGATTTCCACCCTCATTGGCTATAGAATGGTAATCCCTCCTAACAACTTGAAGGTTGGTTGGACCCTATGATATGTTGCATCAAATGCCTTATATCACAAGGAAGCATCCTATCTCGTATCCACCAAGTCGAGGTCTTGCATGATCTCTTGAACCCATACAAGGCAGACTCCTCATCAAGACAACAATGTTGATAACTTGTTTTCCACATCCTCCGAAAATATTGCATTTGGATTGTGTCACGGGTTGGGTTTGGGAAACAAAGGAACCTAAGGATCATCCATATCCTCATCTACCTACACTGGTGTAGGCCCCTCACCATCATAAGTTCCAATATCTGCAAACTATTTAGTACACAACAATAAGTAGACAATTTCATTTAAAAAATCTAATAACACAATTTAAAGAAAATGTTAGAATAAATTTCATTTGCATTAAGTAAGACGATAAAATGCAACTAGATTAATTTAAATATAATGTTAATATTACCTCAATAATTTAGTGGCTCATCTTGGGTGAAAAAGATGTTGTGACATCCTCTCTAGTCTAACCTTGCATAAAGATATAGCACAAGGTCCAATGTATGATCATCCTCACTAGCTAATAACTCCAGTTCCTCTAAGGTGGTCATCATTGGGAACTTTGGTTGGCTCACCTTGGGAAACATGTGTCCCCACATGTGCATCCATACCTTATTTATCTCCCAAGGAGGGTGGCAATGAAATGACGTCCTCACGACCAGAAGCTCTCAAAAATAAAATAAAATAACTCTGAAGCAAAAGGGAAATTGGCCCTCCCTTCAAATTGTGCACAACATCAATCTAGAGAAAAAAAATTGTCGCAAAAAATGGAAAACCACCTAATGCATCTAGGTCTTTGCACTAAATAATCAACATAATACAATAGAGGAAAACTAATGTGCTTCCCATTAGTGGTTGAATGTGCCACCATCGTAAACAAAATATAGAGGCATCGAACCTCCTTTGCACTGAAAGAAGCAATATGTAATTGTCCTCTGGAAACCTGGAAAAGAGCAGGGTCAATTGGCTGGCCACTGATATATCTTTGAGAGTACACAAGTTGACTCTCTGTTGCGACACAAAGTGAGATATTAGGGAATTGGGGAAAATCCTCTGCTCTCCTAGATAGCCCAATGATGAAGTAGATGTCCTTCTCTGTGGTATGAAACCACATATAAGGAGGAAATCGAAAGGCTTGTCTACATTCATCCCTACAATAGATCAACTGCATTAAAAAATATGAGTTCCCCTTTAGGGATGTAGCCTCCTGATATAATTTCAAAAGTCCAACAACCCTAAAGAGGTCTCATGTCTTTGTGGTAATGGGTCAAGAGTACAAGTCTCTCTCCCTCTCTCTAGCCTCCCACACCCATACAACATTGTACAAGTCCATTATCGCTTGTTGTTGTTTCTCTCGTCATCGACATCTTTGATTCACATATAACTTCCATTAGTGTTATACATAGACACATACATGTATATATAAAACATTAAAAATAATAATAATAATAATGATGATAATAAAATAAAATCATGAAATTATCATTTTATTTATTAATATGACTATTTTTTTTTCTAAAAAAATGTATTTACATAGTGATGCACCCCAAAAATAGTCAAGCACCATGCGCAGTCCTTTTGTATACATAATGCACCATTAACGGTGGTGCACTACTAGTTGATGAATGCACTAAATACACAAAACAGTTATTTTTTGAAAAATAGCTATGTACAATGTGCTTTATAAACACAACACACACATGCATTTACAACAATACAAGCATCATGATGGTGCGTATATGATTTTAATACACAACATCCAAATTATTTTTATAATTTTTATGACGGTGCATCTTGAAGTAGGAAGCATAGGTGCTTTATATAGATTAGTCTGCACCACGAACAATGTGCACATTAGTTTTTAACGCATATAGATTAGTCTAGAAATATGATGGTATATGGTGACGTTTTTTTTAAATTTAGTCCAATGTGTATTATAAGATTGAACACATCGTTCGAATGGTGAGCTTCCTCAACAATATGCCTGGTGTGTTTAACTAAATGCAACACCATTTACGGTGCAAACGTATTAATTAAATGCACTGATGTATGTTGTAAAATAATTGTTGTCTTAAAAACATGAATTTTCACATACACTGGATATTTGCGCATCAGGGAGGCATGGTTTTCACATACACCAACAAACACAAATTCTATATTGTTTGGAAAAATTCCAAAGCCACGTAGCGAGCAATGAACGAGAAAAATTATAGCATGGGCAACATCAATGGTAGGACGTTTTAGGGAGGCAAGAGTATCATCAGTACTTAGGACGTGTACAACACTAGGTTCAATTTATTTTTTTAATTGAACCTAATGCAATGCTCCCAAGTATGTGATGTATCGGTGCACTAGGATTATACAAACGCACCATGTTTGAATATGCAAATATAAAAAAGTTTTTCATTTGGAAAATTTTTCAATTTCACCCTTCGTCGATGCCCTTAATGATTGTATGCACCAGCGCTATTGTAGCAACTAAATGCACTGGTGAGGGATCTAGAAATATAAAAAGTTATTTTTCATTGGTGCTCTAATATAAGCAACCCAGTAGGGCTTTGGGATGTACAGAACACATTGTATTTGTTGTTATTTTTTTTTTTTAAACACATTTTTCTAGGTGGAGCTTTTTTTGGCTAATCCTTGTGCATTAAGAGTAGTTGCACACTAGTGCGTAGGTATGTATCGAATGCATCGGTTTTTGTTTACGGTTGAACTATAAAAGAAATACTTTTCTCCACATTGAATGGGGATTTTCATCATCAATGGACAGTTTTATTCAACACAACAATGTGTATATACTTAAGGAGCACCAATGTGGTTGTTATGTAAACACACTGAACAAAACCATCCACTAAAACCTTTGCCCGCTTGCCTACGCTAGAGACCTTCTCTATAAAGGGATATTTGGGCTCTTTTTATGAGTTTTTGCAAAAACCTCCACTAGAGTATGTTTTCCTTATAGTACCTTGATAATTACTTTGTAACCACATTAGATGAAGTGTAGTGTTAGAAAGTCTCTAGGTCATTCCACAACTCAAGTTAATCCTTTTGTCATTGCTAACGTACCCATATTTTGTTTGCAATTTTAAAGCATTATGGTAGGCTATCTAAAAAAATTACAGCACCAAAGTTGTATATTTCATCACAACCTTTTCAATAGTATAAGGAAAACCCAAAATGGAGGTCAAATTCAAAGTTATAACCAAAATACCAAGGGTAGTTTTTGTTGGGTCGTAGTTAAACCATTCTTTGATGCAATGTGTCGCACCTCCAAATATTTATGGAGTGCAACCCTCTGAATAAAAAATATTCCAAACACCCCTTATTAAATTTGTCTTATTGTGCCCCCCTCTTAAATCTTTGACTTCATGCACACCTAGTACTTATCTCACTTGAAAAGGTTTTGATGTGTGATGTGTCGCATCTCGTGAAATTTCACTTTTACACAAGTTATAGAGATCTCTCCTTTTAGTTGCAAGTCGCAAATATTTCTCTTTTTATCAAAAGTCGTAAATATTTCTCCTTTTTGTCATAGGTAAAATTCTTTTAGGAGTGAAAAGATTTCAAATAAAAGTCTAAAAGTCAATGATGAAACCTTAAGGAAAAAAATAGGTGATTAAATCTGACTCCTTCATCGAAGTCCTCTACACTCGTAAAGATGAGAAAGGTTTGCAATCTATTCTTAGTTACTCAATGCATGAAATATGATAAGAGAGATTAATGGTAGAATGATAAAATCATAGAGGATGTGCCCAGCTAAACAATGACACAATGACTACTAAAGGAAATACACAATAAAAACACCTCAACCATTGGTGTTCCAAGATCAAGTTGAATTTGGAGACACATAGATAAGGAGAGAGAGCATTTTGCTCATTGTTCCTTGATACATAATGGAAAGTGGGGTCCCAAATTACATGACTTGAGGGATTGTTGAAGACTCAACACTTAAACATAAGCATGACACATTTTATGAATCAAGAAGCAACTAAGACCCACATATAGAACAATAATATATATCCAACAATGTAAGAGGAAATGATGGTTGCTCCATTTATTCATAAATTGTTATGGATATTCAACTAAAATGGTTCATAACAGTGAATATTATGACTTGGTTGTTTTTATTAGCTTATTTCTAGTAAATGCTAAATAACTAGAACTGTAAGGAAAATATTTGAAGCAAAGAATTACACAATCAACTCAAATAACATAAGATATACCCTAGGAAAACCCACTATGGGAAAAACCCAACCAACAATGAGGACTATGCCATGTTCTTTATATAGAGTGTAAATACAAAGGAAATGGCAATCTTTGTGGAATTACCTATGACTATGCAGCCAAAAATGGCTACTACATGATCTCCTACTTCCTTTGTTCTACTCTAATATCCACTCCCATGGCATTTCTCAGTTATGGAACAATACAATAACATAAAATAAAAGGAACCCCGTCTTTTCTTAATGAATCGGTATTTATTATAGCCTCATAGTCATCTAGGATTAAATTGTGGGAGGCATAATTTCCTCATACAAACTCTGATTGAGACGATTCTTGGATCATTGGAAAGGTATCGAAGTGTAGAATAATGTTAAGGGTCATAGTTTAAATGATGAACATTTGAACCCAAAAAACGTCATTTAAACCATCAAACAAGGCTTGGAATATTTTGTACTCGAAATTTGCAAAGTGAGACCTACCCCTAAGCCAATTCATCCAATATGTCTACCCAAAAAGTGCCAAAATAGATGACAAAATATACACTAATCCATTTTGGATCACACCTACCCATTTTGGGATGCTTTTGGTCCCCAAATTTTTTACTGAATGAGGTGAGGAAAATTTCCCTCTACCTTCTCCTTTGAGTACCATTTAACCCTTCTTGGAAGTTGTCCTTTCAACCCCAATTGCCAAAGTTCATTCTATCCTCGCCTTGTTGTTATAGACTTCTTCTACAAAATTGTGTCTTTTGCTAACTCTGCATGAGCCTCTTGTGTTATGTACTCTACATAAGGTAAGAGTTGCTCAGGTTCCTGGTACAACATGAAAGGTTCATGGAGTTTCATATTTTCCACATTCACTACTAAGTAAATGTGCATATAAGGGGGTAGATTGAGTCTATATGTATTGTATCCTACCTTCTCCAACACTTCAAAATTACCATACTATAATGTCTTGATCTTCTTACTATGACCTTGCAGTCTTTCCTTATTCAAGTGCAGCCATGCTCTGTCTCCCACCTTGAATGTTCTCTCAACCCTGTGTTGGTCATGTCTTCCCTTGTACTTTTCTTGTGACTTCTTCAATGTCTCTTGTACTTGAAAATAGATTTGCCTAATATCATCAATGAATTTGTCATCTCTTAATGCTTCACCAATGGTGTCTTCCCTCACTCCCACTTGTTGTCCATAAACAACATATAGAGGTGAAGGTGGTAGATACCCAAAACAAGTTTCAAAAGGGGATTATCCAATGGAAGCGTGGATTGATATGTTATTAGAGTGTTGCATTTAGATTAAATTTTCATCCCAAGTCTTCGTATGCTTCTGATTGTAACCCCTCAAAAGTTGCATCAAAGTCTTGTTATCTACTTATGTTTGTGGATGGAATGTTGTAGATCTCTTTAACTTATTGTCTATCTTCTCCCAAAGTGTAGTCCAAAAGGCCTAGTAACCATGTATGAGATTATGCTCCTTGGTATCCCAAAGTGCACTCAGAGTTGTTCAAAGAGCATGTTTTTTGTTTCGTGTGCTTTGATGGTCTTTTTACAAGGTGTAAGAATGCACATATTGTTGAATCTACCAACTACGAGAAATAAATAGTCATGTACCTTCCCAGTGGTTGGCAGACCACCCACAAAATCCATAGAGATGCTCTCCCATGGTCTCATATGAATAAGTAAGGGATGTTATAGACCGTCCTTCCTATTACCGGGCTTGCATGTATAACAAAGTATGCCTCCTCAAATAAACCGAGATACATATTCCTGCATTCTAGGCCAATAAACATACCTATGCAAGCTGAAAATTGTCTTTCGAACACCAAAATGCCTTGCAACTTTGGAGGTTTTAGCCTATCTAATGAGTTGTAATATCTCACCTTTAAAATGTTGTGTGGAACTCGATGTTGATTGTGGCATTCCTTATACTTAGCATTGTTTTTTTGTAAAATATCATGAACCTATTGTTGGATCTGATACATCCAATCAATAAATTAGCATAAGTTTGAACATGGGAGGATTCATCCTTTGCAAAAATAATGGGCAGTGCTTACATCAATCGGGGCTAATGTTTGGAACCCCAAGCACACATAAGAAAGTTTATGAAGAGGAGAGATTCAAGAGAAGAATCAACCCCAGTTCAATATCAAAAGAATCTTTCAAAATTAAGATGTTATACGTGTCAAAATTTTGGTCATTATGCTTTCCAATGTTCTCGGAAGAAATTAAAAGTAAGAAATAATGAGAATAAGGAAAATAGGATATCAACTCCAAAACAAAAGAAGGATCTTTCAAAGATCAAATGTTACAATTGTTATACAATTGGCCACTTTGCTTATCAATGTCCCCAAAATAAAATAAAATAAATAAAACATGAAACTATTGTTGAAGAACTCCCCCCTCATAAGAAAAGAAGACAAAACTGATGGAGTTTGCAAAGAGTAATTCTAAGTATTCCAAAAGCTTCAGTAAGGTATTTGCAAACAATACCAAGGGATATTTTTCTAAGCAATCATAGTAGATCTAAGGGGATCCTAAATCTAGTGCATTCAAACACGTGTAGACCAATAGCAATGACATCCTTGGATGTCTCGCATTATGTATGATTATGTCTAGAAGACATGAAGACATAAGATGAACACTTCAGCAAGTTCCAAAAGTTAAAAAAATGATGAAGAATAAGATCAAGGTCTTAAGATCAGATGATTTCTACAAGGAGGCAGAGATAAAGAGGGATTCAACATAACAAGAAAAGATAACTATTTTATACTTTGCATTATAAACTTTTATTTTCTTAAATTTAAATTAATGATAAATAACATAGTTGTTTAAATTAGTTCACCCGTGTGGACATTTCTGTCATGTGTTGCATAATAGGTTCATTATGAAGATTGTGAAAGTCTACCCATGTTCTCACAAGAAGATGCATCCAGTATGACAGTTATGCTCAGATCAAGTGTCCTAACCAGAAATTGGGGTGATAAAACTATTGAGGAAGCATTTGTGGAAATGAAGCCAAATAGAATCCTTGGTTGAGAAACATTCACCCATGTGCCAAGGAAGAAGAATATGCAGATCCATGATTAAGATATACCTAGGTAGACATTCATCCTCTAGGCCGAAGTCATATGGCTAGAGGTGAATGGCCCAACAAAAGGCAAACAATCTCCCATTATTTTGAGTATATGGTGTGGGGCGATTGTCCCAAGAAGGAAAGTCCAATTGTTCATCCTTTAAATTATCAGGACGAGACAATAGAGCCAGTAGAACTAGTGGAACTGTCAATAGATGATGCATGATAAGGAAGAGGCCATCATAGCTTCGTGATACCTTGTGAGATGTAAGAAGGAATGCAACTCCCCATAATACTTTTTGGGAGATAGTTCCCAGATTAGAAGGAAAGTCAATGATGACTTCCAAGTGGATCTATGTGATCAAACATGCTATTATGATCAACATCAGAGATGAATCATGAAGAATGACTAGTTTGCAGACTCAAAGGGAGTCATGGATAGTATTTAGTGTTCTTAAAAGAGCATGAGGGTTGTCTTAGCAAACCCACTTGATGAAGGTGACACAGATGAATACAAAAGATCAACGAGTGAAGAAGCCAATAGTTTACTTCAGTGGAGGATACTCAGATGCAGACAGTGCATAGTCCAGATGTAGAGGGAACAAGATATTGAGATGTGGAGGGAGTAGTATGCTCCAACATATATTGAGTAGTTGTACTATAACTTGTTGGTGATAAAAAGGACTTTATACAGAATCAAGTAGACACCTAGGATTTGGTATGTAAGGATAAACATGTACTTGATGATCTTGGACTTCACCAAGAGTGGTGCGGATTCCAACCTTTACTACAAGGTTGTTGATGGTGATCTTGTGGTCTTGGTATTGTATATTGATGATCTATTCCATCGCAGGAACAAATAATCTTAGTGTCGAGTGCAAGAGGGAGTTGGATTATGAGCTCAAGACAAAGGGTATCAACCTAATGCATTACTTATTGAGATTAGAAGTGTGGAAGAGACCAAATGAAGTCTTCCTCAGACATAGGGAGTACATAGTTGAGATATTGAGAGATTTGGGATGGTGGACTGTAAATCCATGGTTATACTTATGGAGACAAATATGAGAAGCTGAGTGATTTTGCTTCATATTTGGATTGGGTGGATCCCACAATGATGACAATCCAAAGAAGTCGAGTGATTCTCATGTCCCTTCCTAAGCACCCAATTGTCCAAGTTCTAGTTGAGCCAAATAAATATTCGCTCACACAATGAATTCACCAAAAGACTTGGTAAATCACATAAGCCATAGGGAAAATATATATATTGATAATTAAATAAATAAGAGATGATGTGTTACAATGGTGGCCCTGCCTTAAATATGGCTCGGGCATTTGATGTTGCAGAGACGCCTCATTTCATAACCTAACTTAGTTAACCTAATTATTAATTATTTAATTATTATCTTATTTTATGTTCGTTACATTGCCACTCTCTTAGAAAGCCTTTGTCCTCAAAGCCTTATAATGTTGTCGCGTCGTTCTTTGCAATGTCATGGTTGATGAAACATGTCGATACGAACTGCTAAGTGTAGAGCATAACTTTCAATATGTGGATGGGTTAATTCATCCTAAATTGATTTGTTGACTATTGGGATTCCCTACTGATCTGTCGTAAGGAGATTTGATCATATTAGTATCATTATATTTCGACATTTCCCACTTTTTTGGATATCGGTTTTTATGGTTGGGTGTCGATAAGGAATTTTCACAATGTCATTTCCTTTTACAAGTATCGTCTTTTGAGCATTGATATGAGCTGGAAGTTGTATTTTCGTCCTTTGATGTTTTAAGGTTTCGTTCTGTATTTTTCCCAACTTGTTTTCTAACTGCATTGTTATCATTTTGAAACTTCTTAATCGCTTCTACATGTGATTTTCTGTCATCTTCAACCTTCTTAAGTTGTTCCTTAAGATCTTCGTTATGCCTTATGATGCAACGATTTACTTCCTGTTTGTCTAGAAGTTTTCCTTCAATGTCTTCGGTAGATGCTTCTGTCTTTAGACTACTTTTCAACTTCTTGATTTTTGTGACTAGTGTCTTGTGATGATTTTTTAAACTAAAAATTTCTTCGGAATTGTTGGATAGAGCTTTATAACTCTTAACAATCTCCAACTTGTGTGTCTTTTTAGAGTCGTCATTTGTTGTTGAAGAGCTTTTATCTGTTGTTGATACTAGTCGACCACTGATTCTTGATCTTCTAATTTTTGTCGTATGTGCGTCAGTTCTTCATCTTTGTCGTTAATGATTTTGTTCAAGCGTATTATTTCTGTTTTGTAATCATTTATTTCTTTTTTTATATCTTGATTTTTTAGTCTCTAATTGAAATCATTTCCATCTTTTAATTTCTCAATTTGGGCAGACAATTTTTCTATATGATTTTTTTGGTCAGAAATGTTTTGTTCCTTGAGCTCTTTTTGCATCTCATGTATTTTAATCATTACTTCCGAGTTCGTATTCATGTCTCATAATTCTTCATTATCTCTTCGATAACGCTTTAACTTGGCTTCTAATTTCTCTATTTGTAGTCGCAAACCAGATTCCATGATCTCTGATTTCTTCCACACTAGATGATGATCGTTTTCGATTTTTTCGAATTTGTTTTCCTTTGACTATTTCTTCAACAATATTTGATCTTCTTCGTTAGGTTATGTTATCTCCCAAAATAAAATAGATTTGTTTTTTATAGTATGAAGAATTTAAATGATGCAATGAAGGATATGAAGATCACTATCAGTTTTGAAGACCTCTATTTTTTATGCAAATTTCACAAAGTTGTGGCTTTGGTGGCTTGGGTGAGGATCAGAACATCTGATTAGCTGTTGGAGTAGGGTCTCGCAGCTACAGGAAAAGCTGCCATTTTGGCAGATAGGCAGTTTTGGCAAAGGTATAAGAGATAAGGAAAAGATACGACGTCGTGGTATGTTTCTAGCTGCAGAGCAGAGCCGGAAACTATCACTATCGAGGCAGAGAAGTCAAAGAGGACGACAGTACCTGAGCGGCCGAGAGGAGAGAGCTCACCCACTGCAGTCAAGGCAGCGGCCGAGAAGAGAGAGCTCACCCACTGCATTCAAGGCAGCAGCGGAAGACAGGAGGGCTCAGCGACCCTCATAAAGGAAAAGAAGCAACGAGGCCAAGGTATTGAAGACGAAGGACAGATACGGGAAGCGGTGCACAGTACCCATGGTCAGTGTCGGGAAGCATGGAAGACTGCAGAGAGCAGTGGTGTGACGGAAAGCGGCTACCCCAAGTATAGATATGTCGACTGTCACTAGTTAGGGTTTTTGGGTTACTGTTGGGACAGGCCCACAGTGTTGTAATGGCAAGACCTTCGGGCCGCCTATAAAGGGATGTATTTTGTATTGTAAAAGTTTAGCTAGCTAGTCGGATAACCTGGAGCTACTCAGATAGCTAGTTAGTCAGTTAGCTCTCAGTATTTTGTAGTGTAATAGAGCTGAGCTCTGGTTCTGTTATCAGCGGTAGTTATCTTATTGTAACCAGTAGCTAGCTCATCGAGCATGTATGTAACAATCCGCAAAGAGAGAGAGAGAGAGAGAGAGAGAGAATATTGTAAGAAGGAAATAAAGAGATAGAGAAGAGATCTAGGAGAGAAGGGCTCCAGGCAGTGAGTGCAGAGTTACCTAGAAGATCTCTAGCTGCACACAGGTTGCAGCAGAACTGTGTACTCTCTCAGGATATAATAAAACACAGTTCTGTGGACGTAACTTCTACCCTGGAAGTGAACCACGTAAAATCAGAGTGTTATGTGATTGATTCATGTGATTGTATTTACTTGTTGCATCTATCTCTCATTATGTGAACTTTGCTTATAGTTACATGTATGTATGTGTTATTCAGTTCATCGCATTATAGAAGGATAAATGCAAGTGGAAGTCTTTGAGTATTCTGTATAAGAGTTGTCTATGTTTCACTCGAGACAGTAAGAGTCGCAGTGTAAAGCAGCCTTGTATGTTGAGTCCTGTAAGTTGAACACAAGTAACGCTAAGTACACTGAGTCGCAGCGGTAGGATATCGCAGGGAGGCGATATCGCACCATTAGAGGAGCTATGGTGAGCGATACTGCGGGTTAAGGATCGAGCGTAGGACAGAGTTACATGTTTCCCGGGACGCGGCGATGCGATAAGGGCTAGAGTCATCGCGAGTAAGAGGAAACTGCGCATCGCGGAGAGAGACCTCGCGAGGTAAGAAGAGCTGCGAGGCGCACACAGGATGCCACAGAACCTGGTCGAAGACACTTGAGTCTTTGGCCAACCCATTAGAATCACTTCGGGTGAGACTTCAAGCCACTCCGCGGTCTGTCGCCGAAAGGGCCAATGAGCTAGGGGTGTTGTTCGTACATTGCAGTAAA
>LPNX010602327.1:634107-674920 GCA_001517045.1 Pseudotsuga menziesii | reverse complement strand
GTTCCGTTGCCGGTTTTGAACAAACTGAGCACTGATGTTCTGTTGGCATCCTACTAGAGACGAACTCAACCAGTGGGTTGGGTCTAAGGAGAAAGAGTTTGTCGAACAAGAGAACAAGAGTCCTATACTGAGTATAGAGGACTGGCTACAAAAACATATCTTTACAGACCTGCATACGATATTTTTTGCGACCTATGGAAACGAGCTTTACGACTGGTTATCAAAGTTCACTGATAAGAACATATTCAAGAAGAAAAGAAACATTGTCTGGACACCGGAGCTGATTCAGACTGTGAAGAACCTTGATAATCCCCTTACGAGGACAGTAGACTTCTGGCTTGCGAGTGTGCTAGAAGGCTTTGTCACAGAGTTTGCAGTTGAACAGAGAAAAAGCTTCAGCGAGGCTGAGCGGTACTTCTTCAAAGGCTATCACGGTAAGTACCTAAAATACTTAAACTTGTCCATTAAGATGTTATTACATGAAAAAGGAGTAATGGATATGGTTTCAGATCAATAAGTTAAGAAACTGTAATGTCACAAGAGTTTGAGAGTGATTTCGATGACATTGGACGTACACGTAGTGAAAAGAAATACAAAGTAGATTTCAGATCTCCCATATTTGAAGACAGTTCAGATAATACTAAACAACAGAGTCATAGCCATACAGACAGAACAGACGAGGGTATCCCTTACCACCCTTATACCCCACAGAAACACACCAGGACTCAGAACAATCCTGTAGGAACTCCATCTAGTAGCTCCCAGACAGTACATACTACCGCTACATCACCTCCACCTACACCGCCAAGTGGTAGTAACACAACAAATCAACATCCACCACGTAGAAATAGAATGGGGGATGATATGAAGCTACCTATCTTTAAGGGTACAGGGGCAGAGGACCCAGAGCAGCATTGGTTTCTATGTGAAGCCGTGTGGACCATTAAAGCAATCCATGATGATAATATTAAACTTGTACAATTGATCACAACACTAAGAGAATGAGCCTTAACATGGTATATGAAGTATGCCACAGCGGTACCCAGAACACTTGTCCAGGTCAGGACCGCCATGATCAAAGAGTTTAACAAACCTAAGTCTGAGTCACAGTGCATTACAGAGCTCAAGGACATCAAACAGTTACCTACAGAGTCAGTATGGGACTTCGATCAGAAATTCAAAGCCCTTATAGACCAAGTCAGCTTTGAGTTTGCGCCGGAGCAGCATAAGGAATGGTTTATTGCAGCCCTGCTCCCTCACATCAGACTGCCATTAATGTAGCAGAAACTCCAGATGCAGGATGACGCGTTGGAGATGGTGATGAAACTAGAGGCTTCACCTCTAGCCGAAACCAGCACAGGTATGACAAACCTGCAAAACCAGTTGGCTAATCTCACGTTACAGCTGCATGAGCTTAATAAAGGGAAAGAGGTTGCGCAAGACATATGGTGCGTAAAGTGTAAAGCACAAGTCCATACTAAAGACAACTATCCAATCTTTGTAGAATATCTAGCAACGGGGGCTCCTAACCCCTTACCACAGACCCACGGTCCGTGGTGTGAAATATGCAAAACAAGAGGACACCTACCTCAGCAATGCCCTCTACTTCAGAAGTACGTGCAGACACCTAAGAACTTATACTGTGTCTTCTGCAAGTCCGTAGGCCATGATGAACACGATTGCCGAGCCTATGATCTCATGGTCGGGAGTAAGAAAGACTTGTACAGAGTCCAATCAGAAATACAGGGTCCAGCAGCAGGACCACAGCATGATCCGGCTCATGTTGGCCGTGGAGGAGGATTCAAACGACGAGAACGTGGAGGAGGCTTTGGCCGTGGAGAAGGATTTGGCCGTGGTCGTGGACCGGTTACTTGTTACAACTGTGGAGCTGTAGGACATTATGCCAGGGACTGTCAGAGCCCTACTATGACATGTAACTATTACAAATCTTACGATCACGCTATAGAAGAATGTCCTACCTTGATAGCTAAGATCAGAGAACCTAAGCCAACAGTACACCAGAACATCCAGCTTATTGCTGCTGAGCAGGAAGAACCAGAACCGAGAGTCAACATTGTGACTCGCAGCGGTGCTTCCACTAGTGGGACATCGTAGGATACTGAAAATAACACAGGTTAGGAGTGGGTGCGCAGAGCTCCTAACAAAGCAACACCACTTGACCTATAGAAGAATAAATAGACATTTCAAGAAGCTAAGATTTTTTTTATGACCCTATGCAATCAAGCTCACAGGTACAGCCGTCTAGGGGCATACCGCAGCAAGCACCTTGTGGCGTTAGCCCTGTATAGATATCACAGGCTACCACATCAGGCGCTTGCGACGAGGACGAGTTGACAGGAAGTGTACAATCCTTCCAGCGGAGTTGTTTAAAACTCGTGAGAAATGAGCAAGATATCAGAGAACTTCAGCGCATCATAAATCAGTGTCAGCCATCTTCTTCCGTAAGCAGTGCACATCGTGTTGTTCATACTATTATGGGACATACAAGAATAGGAAGAGAGACGTGACTCACAGCACAGGTTGGAGAATTTGAAATGGATGAGGTGATCCTAGATCTAGGATCAGAGGTAAATGTTCTGACTAAGCAGACATGGGAACAGATGGGTAGTCCTAAGTTAGTCAGATCGCCTATCCATCTAAGATTAGCTAATCAGCAGCGGGTATCACCCTTGGGTCGATTACCGCAGGTGCCAGTTGACATTGACGAAGTTCGCAGCTCTACAGACTTTGAAGTTATAGAAATTATTGGTGATAGTAGACCATATCCAGCATTACTAGGCATTGATTGGGTGATCGGTAACATGGCCATTATCGACTTAAAGAGAAGACAAATGACCTTTGAGGACGCGCAGATCTGGGTCATCGCACCGTTAGATCCTCTTCAGGGTCCTAGATACATTGAACCTATCCAAGCAGAAGAAGAGGCATGTAACATGGAGAGTCTCTATCAGATGACTGCGAACCAGAGCGACTACATCAATCCAACTGAAGAAGGGAACATTAGTTGGCGATGCAACCGCTCATGCGCATCGGATTCGGACGTTGGTCTAGAGAACTGGCAGAACAGACATTACGAAGTCTCAGCGCGCAGATGTGCGTACATGACTAAGTCACTACGATGGATTGGCGCAGAGATCAACGAGATTCCATCATTTCATGGTCTAATAGATATCCAGGACTTTCTCACGCAGTTTGAACAACAAATTCCTCACGAGCAAAGGATCCCAGCCATGGACCTTGCAGTACGAGCCACACCTGCAAGATGGTGGTATGCACATAAAGAGAATATCGCATCATGGGATGATCTTAAGAGATTGATGGCGATCAAATTCTCTACCGACAGAGAGTATGTCCAGCAAAGATACACCAGAGAAAGTGACCCCAGGTCACATATTCAGACGTGCCAACGAAATTGGTCGGACATTCCCGAGGATGAATGGGTTCACCGATTCATTCACACTTTGGACACAGTTCCAAGGAACTGGTACACAGAGACTGAATTGCGTAAGGGAATGACTACATGGCCACTTATGATAGACAACATTCTACTCACCTTCACTTTTGAATCTGAGTACCCAAGCATTAATCAGGCTTTAGACGTTATAAAGATTAATATCTTTGAGGATTGTACCCTATCAGTGTCAGCTCAACCTAAGTGGGCCATCCAGTTAGAAGAGGCGCTAGAGTGTTATAACTTTACATCAGAACCAGAGGAGGAGGATTAGGACCCTCGCAACATCAACATTCCAGAGTTAGAGGGGACTCACGATGTTGATGGGCCGAAGTTAGAGACTCCAACAATCACATAACCGATCAAGATTAAACAGATCAACATTGGCACAAACACAGAACCAAAGTTTGCCTCTATTGGAGACTATTGGAACGATGAAACAGTCGGACAGATTGCAGACTTGCTACATGAATATCAGGACCTATTTCCCACCAAGTTCACAGAGATGAAGGGAATAGTTGGAGACCTGGGAGTAATGAGGATACCATTGAAAGAGGATGCTAGAGCAGTTAAGCAGCGTCCATATAGATTAAATCTGCGCTATAAAGAAAAAGTTAAGGATGAGATTGATAAGATGCTAGTGGCAGGCATCATTGAGCCCATAGAAGAGAGCGAATGGGTTAGTCCCATGGTCGTGCAAGAGAAGAAAACCAAAGGAGATATCAGGATCTGTGTCGACTTGCGTAAACTAAACGATGCATCACTTCATGATCCATTTTTGACACCTTTCACTGATGAAGTATTAGACAATGAGGGAGGACAGGAGGTCTACTCCTTCACTGATGGCTTTTCAGGCTATCACCAGATCAGAATTCACCCAGAAGATCGACATAAGACCACTTTTGCAACAGAATCGGGCTCATTCCAGTATACGGCAAGGTTTGATGGTAGATCCCGCAAAGATTGCCATCATTGTAAATCTTCCAGCACCCAACTCAGTCAAACAATTGAGGACAGAAACTTAAAACGACTTCGCAGGAAGCCAAGGAGAAACTACAGCAGGAGAAGCCCACTGGTAGTGGCTCGGGGACGAGCCATAAGTAAGTGTTAGGGGACTATTGGAGTAGGGTCCCGCAGCTACAGGAAAAGCTGCCATTTTGGCGGACAGGCAGTTTTGGCAAAGGTATAAGAGATAAGGAAAAGATACGACGTCGTAGTATCTTTCTAGATGCAGAGCAGAGCCGGAAATTATGACTATCGAGGCAGAGAAGTCAAAGAGGACGACAGTACCTGAGCGGCCGAGAGGAGAGAGCTCACCCACTATAGTCAAGGCAACGGCCGAGAAGAGAGAGCTCACCCACTGCATTCAAGGCAACGACGGAAGACAGGAGGGCTCAGCGACCCTCATAAAGGAAAAGAAGCAACGAGGCCAAGGTATTGAAGACGAAGGACAGATACGGGGAGCGGTGCACAGTACCCATGGTCAGTGCTGGGAAGCATGGAAGACTGCAGAGAGCAGTGGTGTGACAGAAAGCGGCTACCCCAAGTATAGATATGTCGACAGTCACTAGTTAGGGTTTTTGGGTTACTGTTGGGACAGGCCCACAGTGTTGTAATGGCAAGACCTTCGGGCCGCCTATAAAGGGATGTATTTTGTATTGTAAAAGTTTAGCTAGCTAGTCGGATAACCTGGAGCTACTCAGATAGCTATTTAGTCAGTTAGCTCTCAGTATTTTGTAGTGTAATAGAGTTGAGCTCTGGTTCTGTTATCAGCGGTAGTTATCTTACTATAACCAGTAGCTAGCTCATCGAGCATGTATGTAACAATCCGCAGGGATTGAGAGAGAGAGAGAGAGAGAGAGAGAGAGAGAGAGAGAGAGAATATTGTAAGCAGCCAATATAGAGATAGAGAAGAGATCTAGGAGAGAATGGCTCCAGGCAGTGAGTGCGGAGTTACCCAGAAGATCTCTAGCTGCACACAGGTTGCAGCAAAACTGTGTACTCTCTCAGGATATAATAAAACACAGTTTTGTGGACGTAGCTTCTACCTTGGAAGTGAACCACGTAAAATTAGAGTGTTATGTGATTGATTCATGTGATTGTATTTACTTGTTGTATCTGTCTCTCATTACGTGAACTTTGCTTATAGTTACATGTATGTATGTGTTATTTAGTTCATCGCATTATAGAAGGATAAATGCAAGTGGAAGTCTTTGACTATTCTGTATAAGAGTTGTCTATGTTTCACTCGATACAGTAAGAGTCGCAGTGTAAAGCAGCCTTGTATGTTGAGTCTTGTAAGTTGAACACAAGTAACGCTAAGTAAGGGCTAGAGTCATCGCGAGTAAGAGAAAACTGCGCATCATGGAGAGAGACCTCGCAGGGTAAGAAGAACTGTGAGGCGCACACAAGATGCCACAGAACTTGGTCGAAGACACTTGATTCCTTGGCCAACCCATTAGAATCACTTCGGGTGAGACTTCAGGCGGCTACGCGGTCTGTCACCAAAAGGGCCAATCAGCTAAGGGTGTTGTTGGTACATTACAGTAAACCCAGGTTTTCCCATAGCGACCAACATTAGCCACCGAAATATGGAAGATAAATAGTAGCTGGAAGACCCCTTCGGCAGATAGGCATATTGTTGTAACTTTTTTACACCATCGGAGCATTTTTAAACGGCAATCGGAATTTTTAAAGACTACGATCGGCGAGATAAAGCTAAAGGTTTTCGCAGTGTTGGCGTCAGAACTTTTAAGGACTAACGATCGGCGAGCTAGTTCCCTAGGGAGCCGCAACAGCGAGAAGAAAACTGACTACGGCTTCCGATTGATGATAAGAAACATTCTGATAGCGCAACAATAGATGAACACATCGACGATCGGAGGGTCTAAAGACTAACCGTCGGCGAATTAGTCCTCTAAGGAGTTGCAAGGGCGGAAATGCTAAAGACTAACCGATGGCAAAATAGTTCACTGTGGAGCCACAACGTCGGAAAGGCTAAAGACTAACCGACGACAAGATAGTTAAATGAGGAGCCGCAATGGCGGGAAACTGAAGGACTACGGATCGGTGAGTTAGTCCTATGAAGAGCTGCAACTGCAGAAGAAAGACTTACTACGAGTTTCGATCAATCAACATGAATCATTCCGATAGTGCCATAACAGAAAAAGAGCCACTCGGAGGAACTGAAAACTACAAGTCGGAGCTTGAAATCACAAGCCGTCGGCGAGCTTGTTCCCTAAGGAGCTGCAACTGTAGAAAATACAGTGACTAGAAGTTCCATAACTGCGGAGAATATAATGATTAAAGGCAGTCGATAAATCAAATCACCGCCGATCGGAGGGAATGAAAACTACGTGTCGGAGCTTGAAAAGACTAACGGTCGGCAAAATAGTTCACTAAGGAACCGGAAGACATACAGTGTAACCATCAACAAGTTAGTCTACTAAACAACCGCAACAGTTGAAAAAATACAGATTGAGGCCTTCGCGATCAGACGAAAATTTCAACGATCGGAGGAACTGAAGACTATGTAGCGGCAACATTCAGATAAAAGGCTCTGATACATTAGTTATTACCACTCCCGATCACCGACAAGCAAATGATAGAGAACGCCAGTTTTGAGATTCAGAGCGTCGATATGCTAAAGGAATATCTTTCAAGCACCGAGAAAGAAGCCGTCGCGACCCCTGGGACTTGGAGCACCGAAACAGCAGTAGCACTGAGACTTAGAGTGCCGATGGCACAGAAGATAAAGATTTCGATCAGTGACTGTGGCGGTAAGGGAGAGAAACTGCGCAAACACTGAGATTTGAAGAAAAGGCTTCCGATCGGCAACTACAGCAACAAAGTTAAAAAGGTTTCGGGTGGATTGAACAAGACTGGGCACTTCAATTAGACGCCGATACACTGGTTATTGGCGGCAATCTCACAGCGAACCAGTAGTGGTGATTATCAACAACCACTTCAACCATTAAAAAAAATCGTTCAGTGAACTAGATCTTCACAGTAAATCAACAAATTGTTAGCAAGAGTTTGAAGCCCTAATGAGGAAAAACTATCCCTTTCAATTATTTTTTGTGTAAACAAATCTGATTTTCAGAATCTGTAAATTTTGTAAAAGGCTATAAAGCCCATGATTATTTTATGAATAAAGGTTCGACTCTGGGGATTTATGATCCTGTTCCATTATCAAGCGTCTCATATGGTTTATTCTAAGTATAAGTTCTTTTGTTGTGATTTGTTCAACCATCTCTTTCTTTACTGTGTTTATTGCCTGAATGTGCATTTAGGTAATTTTCAGATTTATTAAAGGGTCGATAGTTGTCATCCTATTGGTTATTTAGTGATATTTGATTTATAAACACCATCCTCAGCAGGATTTAGCCATTTATATGCATGGGTTATGTGTGTATGTCTACCAGCCTTGTGAGTTCTCCATCCCTGCACCTTTTTTTCAAACTACTGAACAAGTTGTAACTAAAAGCCTTGTGATTGAGGGAGCCTCATGCATGTCTTGAGAGTGAGAAGTTATATAGGTTATCCGGCTTGATCCAATTCAGAAAAACCCTAAAAACAATTTAAGTTACCAGGCATCCTCAAGCTACAACCTAGAGGAGTTTCCTGGAGTGATAAAAAAGTGGCGTCGTTGCCGGGGAGAGGAGATTGAAGCTCAGCTTCCATGGGAGACGACATAGATCCATGCTTTGATGATAGGCAAAGCTTGGACATCCTTATGGTTGTAATCATCTATTTGCCGACTCCATCAATATAAGGTGGCTTCAAGAAGACCAAGTGCCAGAGAAAATCAATAGAGGCCACCAGCAACACCTATTGCAAACCCATAGAAGATCATCAGAAGAAAACCTAGCATGGCTGCTAGGGTAGATTTACAAAGACTTCTATTTCCCTTATCCATTCGAATTTAACAAATCTCCACTAGGGAGGTCCCAATTGATAAAAGATGAAGAGATTGAATTCAAAATCCAGGTACTAGTTCAACAGTTTACTTTATGAACTGTTGTTATTTTTCATCAGCTCCTTTATGCTTTTCCCTTCACATGTTAAAAGAATTATCTTATGTTTTATATATGCGGAAGATTATCAGCCATCTTTTATATATCCATCTGTAGAAGAATATTTGCAGCTTGCTTGTATTGTAGAAGGTGAATCAGTTTGTGCGCCACAGAACATCTATAAAAATGACTGTTGTACCCAAATTCCTCCTAAACTTGATCAGCCATGTAACTTTGAAGAAACCAAAACTGATTCAAAACCTATGTAGAGCTCAACACTCATTTCCATAACCGTTAAACCTTGTCAATAGATTGTTATCCCTCATGATCAGCCCACAGCCTTTCAAATCAAAATTAGGATGAAGATGTTTAAACCATTAAAACTACCCTCTTGGCTTCATCCATATCCTCTTGACTGTTATGAATATCTCCCTTGGTTTTCTGGAGAGAATCAAGCTTCAGCGGAAAGGCACTTGGAATCTTTTGAAGATTTTATTGAACGTTTTCAGATTGTTCATGAGGATGTAATCATGAGATTTTTCTCTAAATCGTTGATTAGAGATGTTGCTAGATGGTTCAAGAGTTTAGAAGCTGACTCCATTGGCTCTTGGACAAAATTCACCGACGCTTTTTTGAAGCATTGGGGTGAGAACAAATCTCTGGATTTGTATCTCGCTGACTTTTATGCTTTGAAGAGAGAGGAAGATGAAACTTTGCCTATCTTCAATCGAAGATTCTACAACATTTACCATGCTATGCCTTTGGAGATCCGGCCCAAAGAGACAGCGGCCAGTATATATTATGTGATGGGACTACATTCAAAACTTGCCCTTCTTCTGCTAGAAAGGAAATCTTCATCTTTAAGCATTTTGTTTGAAGATGCTTTAGAGGTGGAGGAAAACATTCGTGCTTCAAAGAGAATCCCAGAGCAGTTTTTGAAAACCATCATTTACCTAAGCCAGATAAACATCAGTATGAGTCAGATTTTGAACAGGAAGATTATGAGTCTGAAGTGGATTTGGGACAGCAGCAAGCATGTGAGCTCCTGTCATATTTAGAATCAGATTTTTCAGTGTTTGCAAAGTACTCCCAAGACAGGTATGAATCTGGACTTTATGATCAGTTTGCAAACCAGGATGAAAAGATAAATAGAGAAGGATATCTCCCTCAAGAGCTACCTCATCTCTCTTGTGATTTTCACAATGAGGAAAGTTGCAGCAACCAAGAGGAGCAAGATTTCCAGGGACTATCTAATATCCTGCTAGAGCATCAGGGAGATCTTCCTTCTCCTTATGAACAGGTTGCTTCAAATCATGACAAGGAACTAGGTAATATTTTTCCAGATCTGTTTCAAAATTTTATTACTGATACTCCTATACAAGAGTCTTCATCTCTGTCATTAGAATCTTATCTTTATGCTCCTATAGCAAACAAATACAGTGACGAGGAAGATGAGGTTAAAATTTGTGAAGACTTATTGATTACTCAAAATTCATCTAGTTCTTCTTTTTAGCAGAGAGATGATAAAAAATGTGTGAATACTGTGATAGACGCTTGTTACGAATCTACTGCTCAAAAGTTAAATGCAGATCTTTTTAGTTCTGGTATATCCTACAAAGGTATTATTGTGGAAGAGGAAATTGTTAGCGGTGATCATGATGTAGGTGAAGGGGAGCAAAAAGATTCGCATCAGCTGTTGAGCTTGCATTTTTATCAAACAAAGGAAGAATGCAATAGATATGAAGAGGAAAATGATGATATGAAAAGTCCAGAACAGCAGGGCATAACTCATCCTCCTAAGTCAAAGGTCGAGAAATATACAGTTAACATAGTGATCACTGAGAGCAGTCAGCAGTAGCATTTCATTAAGTTGGAACAGCAACATAAAAAGGCATTTCTTGTTGGATTTTATGACCCTATTGCTGACTATCTGGAACTTATGAGCAACATAGATATCAAAATATTTTTGGCAGATGATAGCTGGTTCTGTCACCCTTCCAAACTACATTGTTGCATGCTAGGGTTTCATTTATTTTTTGGGTCAAGATCGAGGATAGGTTTAGCAGAACAGCTTCTGACCTAGCTTCATTGGAAGCATGATGTCACATGATAAGAAGGATCTACTGATTAGAATTAGGAGTAGGAGTAGATAGGAAAATAAGCTCTTAATATGAGCAACTAGGTAATTTTTAGTTGTTTTCGTGAATAAGCAAAGCAGGCTACAGGAAGATTGCAGCGGATCGGTTATAAAAGGAAAATGACTCCATGCCCAATGGAACACTAGAAGATAGATTTAATTATTCTTTTTCAGGAAAGTCATTTTGGTCTAGGGTTCTTGGGACCTCACAGGGAGGTTCCCAACCCCAAGTAGGAGCCAGATGTTATCTGCCAAAATAAAATAGATTTATTTTTTATAGTATGAATAATTTAAATGATGCAATGAAGGATATGAAGATCACTAACAGTTTTGAAGACCTCTATTTTTTATGCAAATTTCACAAAATTGTGGCTTCGGTGGCTTGGCCGAGGATCAAAACATCTCATTAGCCACCGAAAGATGGAAGATAAATAGCAGTTGGAAGACCCCTTCGGCAGATAGGCGTATTGCTGTAACTTTTCTACACCATCAAAGCGTTTTTAAACAGCAATCGGAATTTTTAAAGACTACGATCGACGAGATAAAGCTAAAGGTTTCCGCAGTGTCGGTGTCAGAACTTTAAAGGACTAACGATTGGCGAGTTAGTTCCGTAGGGAGCTACAACGATGGGAAGCAAACTGACTACGGCTTTCGATTGATGACAAGAAACATTCCGATAGCGCGACAATAGATGAACACATCGGCGATCGGAGGGTCTAAAGACTAACCGTCGGCGAATTAGTCCTCTAAGGAGCCGCAAGGGAGGAAATGCTAAAGACTAACCGACGGAAAAATAGTTTACCGCGGAGCCACAACGTCGGAAAGGCTAAAGACTAATCGGTGGCAAGATAGTTAAATGAGGAGCCACAACGGCGGGCAACCAAAGGACTACGGATCGGTGAGTTAGTCCTCTAAAGGGACACAACTGGGGAAGAAATACTTACTATGAGTTTTGATCAATCAACAGGAATCATTCCGATAGCGCCATAACAGAAAAATAGTCGCTCGGAGGAACTAAAAACTATGCATCGAAGCTTGAAATCACAAGCCGTCGGCGAGCTTGTTCCCTAAGGAGCCGCAACTACGGAAAATACAGTGACTAGAAGTTCTGCAACTGCGGAGAATATAATGATTAAAGGCAGCCGATAAAATCAAAATCATCGCCGATCGGAGGGAATGAAAAATACACATCGGAGCTTGAAAAGACTAACCGTCGGCAAAATAGTTCACTAAGGAACCGAAAGACCGGAAGACATACAGACTAACCGTCAGTGAGTTAGTCTACTAAAGAGCCGCAACGACGGAAAAAAGATAGACTGAGGCCTCCGTGATCAAATGAAAATTTCAGCAATCGGAGGAACTGAAGACTATGTAGCGGCAACATTCAAATAAAATGCTCGATACATTAGTTATTACTACTCCCGATCACCGACGAGTGAATGATAGAGAACGCCAGTTTTGAGATTCAAAGCGCCGATAGGCTAAAGGAATAGCTTTCGAGCACCAAGAAAGAAGTCGTCGCGACGCCTGGGACTTGGAGCACCGAAACAGCGGTAGCACTAAGACTTAGAGCACCGATGGCACAGAAGATAAAGCTTCTGATCAGCAACTGTAGCAGTAAGGGTGAGAAACTGCGGAAACACTGAGATTTGGAGCACCCAAACAGCGGTAGCAGTTAGGCTTGGGGTGCCAATGTGATAGAAGAAAAGGCTTCCGATCGGCGACTGCGGTAACAAAGTTAAAAAGGTTTCGGGCGGATTGAGCAAGACTGGGCACTTCAGTTAGACGCCGATACACTGGCTGTTGGTGGCAATCTCACAGCGAACCAGTAGTGGTGATTATCAATGACCACTTCAGCCATTAAAAAAATCATTTAGTGAACTAGATCTTCACAGTAAATCAACAAATTGTTAGCAAGGGTTTGAAGCCCTAATGAGGAAAAACTATCACTTTCAATTATTTTTTGTGTAAACAGATCTGATTTTCAGGATCTGTAAATTTTGTAAAAGGCTATAAAGCCCATGATTATTTTATGAATAAAGGTTCGACTCTAGGGATTTATGAGCCTGTTCCATTATCAAGCGTCTCATCTGGTTTATTCGAAGTATAAGCTCTTTTGTTGTGATTTGTTCAACCATCTCTTTCTTTACTGTGTTTATTGCCTGAATGTGCATTTAGGTAATTTTCATATTTTTTAAAGGGCCGATAGTTGTCATCCTGTTGGTTATTTAGTGATATTTGATTTATAAACACCATCCTCAGCAGGATTTAGCCATTTATATGCATGGGTTATGTGTGTAAGCCTGCCAGCCTGGTGAGTTCTCCATCCTTGCACCTTTTTGTCAAACTACTGAACAAGTTGTAACTAAAAGCCTTGTGTTTAAGGGAGCCTCATGCATGTCTTGAGAGTGAGAGGTTATATAGGTTATCCGGCTTGATCCAATTCAGAAAAACCCTAAAAAAAATTTAAGTTACCAGGCATCCTCTAGCTACAACCTAGAGGAGTTTCCTGGAGTGGTAACAGATTAAATAACATTTTTTCCCAAAAAAAACAATTATTTTAATAAAATAATAATAATAATAATTATTATTATTATTATTTTACTCTCACCTTTTTTTTAATATTTAAATTCCTTTTAATAATTAAATATTCTTTAAAACTTATCCAAGTGATGGTTCTAATATCCCTTTTATAACTTAAGTTATATAAAATAATGTATAACCTTAATAATTTGGAGAACCAAATACTCGAGCAAAAACCACTTTATCACTTTTATGTATTTATATATATAAAATCATTTCAAAGATTTTGGCAATCCTTTCGTGAGCAGCCTTTTGATAAACTGAATACTTTATTAAATTCCTCCTCCTTAATTATCCTCTTATGATGATTAATATCATCACTTAATCCCTCTTTTATCACCTTAGGAAGAACCGTCTGGCTCAAGAGACTATAGCTAGAGGGTTCACGACAATCCCAATCAATGGCTATTGACAATTACAACCTATAATTATTATTATTTTTTATCAAGATTCTTTGCATTGTGTAACACAATCTTTCACGGCATAAATGGTAGCACGAGAATTTTAAGTTCCAAGCTTTCGATAGAGTCAACTGGACTTATGTCCGCCTCATCCTCATACAGATCGGTGCCCCCCTACAGACTGTAAATTGGATTATGGGATGTCTCTCTTCTGCCACCTTTGCTGTATTGGTAAATGGTACTCCCTCAAACTTTTTTCCGGCCTCTCGAGGCTTACGTCAAGGCTGTCCTCTCTCCCCTTTGCTCTTCATACTGGTTATTGAAGGTCTTAGTCTTTTAATTGCTGATGCTCGTAGAAATGGTTTGATCAGGGGTATAAATATCTCTCCTACCCTTGCTCTCTCTCATATTTTATTTGTGGATGATGTTATTCTCATGGGTTCAGGTTCTATGAAAGAATGGGCAGCTTTTAATGTAATCCTGGATAATTTTTGTAAAGCATCAGGTATGTTAATCAGTATGGAAAAATCTGCTTTTTTTCTCAATAATATCCCTTGTACGGATCTACTACCACTCACCAAGTCGATCCCATATAAAGAGATACCTATATCTATGGGATTTAAATATCTTGGTTTCTTTATAAAGCCTCTTGGATATCGTACGAGGGACTGGGACTGGCTGATAAAAAAGTTTGAAAATAAGATCAGCCTCTGGACACACAAACTGCTTTCTTTAGGTGGAAGGTTGATTTTGGTACAGTCTGTCTTATCTAGCATTCCTGTATATTGGATGGGCTTGGCTCCCATACCTGTCACTACTCTGAAGAAGTTGAGATGTATCACCTTTGCTTATCTGTGGGGGTCCTCTGTCTCTACCCGTCGTTATCACCTTGCATGTTGGTCTGATCTCTCCTGGCCAAAAAGTCTTGATGGGTGGGGTATTATGCACTTTCAGTGGTTCAGCATTTCCCTAGGCCTCAAAACATTATGGGGGTTCTCCTTGGTGAAAGTCTCTGGAATCGAGTACTGGTTACAAAGTACTTGAAAAAACACACTGTGATTGAATGGCTGCGTGAGAAAAAAATTTCCACTCGTGGGGTCTCTGTATTCTGGAGGGGATTCATACAGGTATTACCATGGATTGGCAGATACCTTGCCTGGCATATTGGTAATGGGGAAAATATACAAGTTGGGATTGATCCTGTGATTGGTAATACTCACTCTTATTTACTCCCAGCTGGGTTGAGAACTTACTTGGAAGACTTGGATATTTTTACTCTGGCACAGGCTCACAATACATTGCCAGATGCACATGGTTATTGGTTTTCTGCGGAAGAACTACTCCTCAATGGGGAATGGAAAACTGCATGGAATATGTATACTCGGGCTTTGGAAATAAGTGGCATTCGACTGTCAGATGTTCCAGATTCATTAATGTGGGACTAGAATAAAAAAGAGGGTAAGATATCGGCCAGCAGTGCTTATGACTGTTTGGTACATTTCTACAGGCCTGTCATGAGAATATAGGTATCTCCATCTCTTTGGAACTGCGTATTGCCACGCAAAATTGGGTGTTTTATATGGCTGGTACTAAAAAATCGGGTACTTACTTGGGACAATCTTCAAAAAAGGGGTAAACAGGGCCCAGGCATTTGTTATTTATGTTTAAACAATGAGGAGACTGTTCTCCATCTTTTCACTCAATGCTCGATCTGGAATAGTATTAGAATACTTATCAGTGATCACTTTCAGATATACTTTCCTCCTGTTGAAAATTCAATTGCAGATTTTCTGGAATCGTGGGCTGCTCATCACGCTGATGGCTCTGTATTTAGATACATACCCCATCATATTTATTGGGCCATGTGGAAAACTCGTAACAGGGCAATTTTTGATGGAAAGAAAGTTACTGTATTGGGTATATATCATCAGATTTTGTATGCTGCACAGTTGCCTTCTACGCTGTCTTCTTCCCCAGGGTTTGTGTGGAAGGAGAAAAAAAAGAACAAGATTAGAAAGATTGGACCAGCACCCTGTATGCACTTTCCATGTGGTTTCTTTGATGGTGCTTCTACTTCTTCAGATGCTGGTGCTGGTTTTAGTGTTTTTATCAATGAGAATCATCATCTAGATTTTGCGCTGGGGGTCGGACGAGGAACCAATACAAAAGCAGAGCTTATGGGGCTGTGGGCCCTCCTGCTTACTTCCCAAATGATGAGTATTCCACTGGCTCATATTTATGGTGACTCACAAGTCATCATAAATTGGGCCAAAGGTATCACTGCTCTCACCCCACCAGACCTATCACACTGGTGTGGAGAAACTCAGAAGCTAATCACGAGCTTCTTCGATCTGGCTTTCAGTCACATCTATCGTGAACACAACCGGATCGCTGACGGTCTTTCAAAAACAGCTCTATCTCTTGCTCCGGGATGTGGCTGTTTTTCGGAATTCTTTGATGACATATTGGTCACTAGTGACTCTTTTCAGCTTTTCTGAGATTTTTGCATAATGGAGCATACTATTTTCTTTTTCTAGCTCCTATTGAGTAGCTATTTTTGGATTGCAGTTCAGCTCCTCTTGGTTCACGATAGATTGGACTGTCGGACCTGGATCACTATATGATGTGAAAAAATTTCTGATGGGACCACTTTTATTGGATGCCACTCCCCCTGGCAGCGACTAGGTGTTTCTTTCTCATTGGTACAGATTAATTTTATCTGTATTATCTTCTATGATGTATTCCACTTTGGGAAATGTTTTCAATGTCCTTTGATTCTTAATAAGAATATCAAGGTCATGCTTTTTCTACCTGAAAAAAAAAAGTTCCAAGGTAAAAAAAATTATCTTTATTTTTAACATTAATCTGTATTCTGTAATCTTTCAATTGTGAGAGTGAAAGAGTGATAGACAGAGCAGAGAGGGGAAATGGCAGCGCATCGGGAGGAATGGAAAATGGAGAGCATAGAATGAGCACAAGCCTGAGAAAGGGTTGGCTCTGATACCAAATGAGCCGAATAAATATTCACTCACACAATGAATTCACCAAAAGACTAGGTAAATCACATAAGCCATAGGGCATATATATATATATATATAATTAAATAAAAAAGAGATGATATGTTACAATGGTGGCCCTGCCTTAAATATGGCTTGGGCATTTGTTGTTGAGGAGACGCCTCTTTTCATAACCTAACTTAGTTAACCTAAGTATTAATTATTTAATCATTATCTTATTTTATGTTCGTTACACTAGCCCATAAGTCCCTATGGGTTAAGAAGGTAATTGTAATTAATCGGGATTAATTTTTTGCAGGGCTTAGTAGTTACAAGATTAAAAGTCTAATGCTTGAAATAATACTTAAGTTAATTTTTTTTCCATGAATAAAATAATATTGGATAAATGTCGAGAATGATGTGGGCAGGGGGCACACCTGGATAGAAATATAAGGTTTGGACGATGGAAAGCTTGCTAAAGGGGAAGAAAGCTAAAAAAATCAATGTAAAGCAGGCAAGAGGATAAAGCAAGGAAAAGTTGGCTTTTGGTAGAAAGGCAAGAAAGCAGGAAAACACAAGAAATGAGGTTAAAAGCATAATAAAGCAATTAAAGCCAAAAAAACAAGAAAAGCAGAAAAGGCAATGAAAAAGCAGAAAGGCAAAAAAAAAAAGGAAATACCATAAAGCTAAGCAAAAGCTTCACAAAGCAGGCACATTCTAATCTAGCTCATGAGGGTGCATTGTCCAAGGTGACTTGCACAAGAAGACATCTACTTAATAAAAATATTCACTAGTACACCTATCACATCTTTTGACAATTTCAATGTTGTATTGAGATCTTTAAGCTTCTTTGACTTGGGAGATGTGCCCCTAGTCACAACCAGGAGATGTGCCCCTGCTGCTCTTTCACTGAGATGTGAGGTTGATGGAATTCAATGATTGACATTGGGTTTATTGCATGTTTTGAAGCAATATAAATCCTGATTTGAGTTCCATTGCAAAGATTGGGAGTTTGTCATTCACATTCCAAATTATTTATAATATTTTCCTCATGTGGAGAGTCTTGTGCCGAAGGATGTCATGTTTGAGATTTATGTGAGAGAAATTTTGGCTTTCAATGTTTGTAACTGATGTAATATTGAAATCTTAAAGTTATTTAACAATTCAATAAAGTAAAGGTTGAGTTTCATATGAATTTTCTTCTCTTAGTCTAGATTTTGATGTAGAATTGCTAGTTTCCAGTGTAGGCTTGATTAACAAACTTCTATCCATCGAATTTGAGCTCTTTCAGTTCCCGATGTTAGTTAACATGTGAATGAACATAATCCATGTATGAAATTGACAATTTGTATCCTTTATATATTGTTTGGAAATCCATGAATCAAAGCTAGGCATGTAATATTGGGGTCTCTTTTGCTTATGTGCTCACTAAAACTTATCAAACCATTCCCAAAGTTTCGGATTCAAATACCATATGATATATGAATATAAGTTGAAGTTCTCCAATCCCTCCCTAATCAAATCCCTCACCCTTGGTTCTCAGGAAGTGTTAAGCGGAAGATCTAGTTTGCATATGTTGGGGTGGCCAAGAGCCTCACTGATGTTAGAAACATAAATGGTCCTAGTACATTGTGCAAATGATCATTAAGCTAAAACAACCGTCCTACCTTTCACAGTTTTGAATTTTCCTTCATGATCCCTTATTAAATTGATAAGTTAAACCCTTTGTTTTCACTGCTTTATTTTAAATTTTTTGGAAAAGTGAATTAATGTCCAATCGGATCTAATTGGTAAATTATAGTGATTCCACCTCACATTCATATTTCGTGATGTACAAGACTTTGATCAAATCCTTTATGAGATATTTGATTTGTAGTGAAGACCCTCGGCTAGTGTATGGTTGAGTTAAGCATGTATATTGGATTACATCAAATCATGTGCTAAGCTAACTGCGTGATACAATTGGATATTGTTGACCACTTTTCCTAACTCGCGCGACCCAGGTTCTGCGCAGCCCATCAACCCAACAAACACCCGATATTTCGGCTAGACAGAGCAAGCCCTATCGGCAACGCCCGCAGACTAACCGCAGTCTCACCCGAGATATCTCTTCGATGGGTCACCGTCGGAACCATGTTTTCGCAGTTGGCGAGGGGTTATAGTCCCTTGGCGCACGTCCAAGGCGCTTGACGAAGGCAACAGGATGGCTGGACGGTGGAGTTAGTCTTGCACGACTGAGCACAACTATATGTCAACGCACACAACTTAACCTCATTCTCAACCTCACAACTGGTGCAACTTGTGCAACGCAACTGACTCGCACTAACAGACCGTCTGCGACTTACGTTGTGACTTAAGACATCACACACAGGTCGATATATGCATATATTTCAACGACGCTTTCTCAAACATTCATCTACTGATTACAATATATAATCAGACATTTAATCAATATTTCATCATCATATAGAAAGCAAATAACAACCATTCACATAAACATTCATAGCATCAATCACCCATTCACCCACAAGGGATAACGTGGAAATCCTTTTAGGAAAAACCACCAAGGTGCTCTTCATCTGGCATGAGAAAAGGATATAGAACCTTGTAGTCTACAGGATGCAGACTGATCTTATGATATGTATTTATGACTCAGACTTCTGGTTCTCATGCTCTCTGGTTTGTTCTTCTACCCGACTTCTACTCCTAGAGGTCTGCGCACATAGCAACCAGATCCGTGGCTCAACAGCCTCCTATCTCTACGAGACTCTTCCCGAGTCTTCTCTTCCTCTAATCTCTACAAAATTACTACAAAATGGCATCCTTCGCTATGGACCATTAATGAACAGCCAAAACAACAACTATTAATCACCAACCAATGATCAACACTCTAACCATTGAATCCATCCTATTTATACTATTTTACATGACCACGCAGGGTCTACTACATACAAGCATTCTATTAACTGTCACCATCAGCCGCCCCTCAGGCTACAGCTATGGTGATCGTGACTTGACACGAGGCACTATCGGCCTGACTTACAAATATTCCCTCGTATGTGCGTTGTTGCAGGCTTACGCCGCCTTAAACGGCCATGATATGCACCTATCATTCTCCAGCTGTTATCACCTACACGCCCATGCGCTCGCCTTTCCTTCGTCATGTGCATCTCCATTTTGCCTGCGCTGGTCCTTTGCTTTCTTCATGACCTTTCTTTCTCTCTGTCGCACGTGCGACACACCTTCTTTTGCTTGCGCGTGAACTTCTTCCTTGTGCTCCTTTCCCATGCCAACAGATATGATCTAAGAGATGTCTCGGATGATGAAGTGAAGATGCAAAATATATACAGATTTTGACTAAGAGGAATATAAAGAACAAAGAAATCGTCTTGGAGCATTATTTCAGCTTGAATCAATTATGCTATTCTGGACTAGCGGGAAGCATGCTTTTGTGGCACTCAATATAGTGGAAGTAGAACAACTTGCAACCATTATCACAAGGCTATTTGATATGGATATCAAATACCACTTCATCTCAAACATGGTGCAGAGGGAGCAACGAAGCTCCAATACATATCCACATGTGAGGAGACAAATGACATTCTCATCAAGCCTCTATCCAAGGCAAAGTTTGCATACTTTAGGGACAATATTGGTTTGATGGAGAATACCTCCCTAAATGAGAGGGTGTGTTGATGGATATGCAACATCGTGGTGATGGGAAGGAATACATCCATATGAGAGATGAATGGCCTAGACACCCTGGTGATCTTACAAATTAGCAGGAAGACATTCATGTGTGAGATGAATGGCCCAGACACTGCAACAATCTTATAGATGAGTAGGTAGACATTCATGTGAGAGATGAATACCTAAGACACCATGACAGTCTTACAGATGAGCATGCAAACATTCATGTGAGATGAGTGGCCCATACATTGTGATGATTCAATAGATGAATGGCATACATTCATGAAAAGTGAATGGCCTAGTATAGATGCAGTTGTAGTACATATGCAGTTGTAGTATTGACACTGTAGTACAAGTTCAATACATATGTTGATGCAATAGAGGTACCGTAATTATGTAGATGCAGTATTGAAGCATATTCTCACCAAGTATGTGGCTTGGTGTGATGCAGAATGTCTCCCTCACTAAGAGGGACTGTTGATGTTCTCCATGGTTCCATCATCGGGTAAACATTGTGTAGATCATTCTCCCAGATGGGTTCACAACCCAGGTAGAGAATGACCATGGCGTAGCCCTTGACTATGTGTCTTAAGGCTCAAGTTCTTAGCCTTGTCCAATCATTTGGAGTAGAGTGGTAGTAATATAGAGGCCACATTGCATAATCTATGTGAGAGTGCTCTGCAGCGGGAGCGATTTATTATTATAGAGTAATATGGCTTGTCTATATTACAAGGAGATCTTATCTCTTTGTATATTAGGCAAAGTCTAATCTAATGTTGAATTTGACAGTTGGATCTAAGAAGTGTCTGGGACTTCTTAGGGTATGGTCAAATCAACATTAGATCTCTATTGAAGAATTTGACCGCATTTGAGGAGATGTCAACTAGAAAAAAAATTATGTGATGAAGAAATAACCAAATAAGTCAAGAAAATCCATTGAAGACGTCTTAGAGAATGTGGAAGACAATAAAGGCCAAACTACCGTAGTAAAAAGGGGAACTTTTCCCTAGAAGACAAAAGTACAAGTCGACCTCAAGAGTAAAAATTAAGTCAACTGAAGAATACAAATAGAAATGTTCTCACAATTCATTTGTTACATTCAAGCAAACTCATCTCTCTCAATTGTTGTGCACTTCTCAAGGAGCACAAGTAAATATCATTAGAAGTAATTTTAGGGTTATCTTATTATCACTATCTCTCTCAAAGGTTCGCTAGGGTTTCTTATGGAAGAAGAGCATACTCTTATGATAGGGCTTAATGTTCATGAGTGTTGTTGTTCTTGTATTGGATTAATTTCTTCTGAGAAAATTTTATTGGGTTTTCACCCATTTGGGTTTCCTAGGATAAATCTTCGTGTCTCTTCTGCATGGTTATATTTCAATGATCCTTGTTTTATTTTCCGCTGCAAGTGAATATTGACATGCAATGCAATTGTGGGATGAAATAGATGTATGATTGAATTATTGTGAAATAATGATCAAGGATTTAAAATTGGATTAAAATTCAAGATCCCCAAGGTCAATTAGTTCAAGTCCTAATTTATGATACCTTGATGTTGTTGAGATGCATAGAGAAACAACAAGAGCAGATTGCTCTAATACCATTGATCTAGATTGTTAAGAGAATGAAATGAAGGAAACAATATAAAATGCAAGCACACACACAAATATTTTGCAAAGAGAACAATAGTTTAGTAACACCTAAATTCTATTAATAAATGGAATGGAAAAACACTATAAATTGCAAAGTAATGAAAACTTGCTAGGATGGTGGTAGCTTGTCTCTAAAGAGAGTTGTGTCAGCTATGCTCATTCTTAGGAGTTGATTACAAAGATACTAAAAGGGTTAATTTATCATAAGCATAAAGAGGCAAAACCCTAAACATTAAAAATCCTAACCCTAATATATGAAGCAACAAAAGGATTTGTGGGCCCCGAGGTGGCTAGTTGATACGCCAATTTCTTAGGGGTGCAACTTTTGCATATGATCTCTGTTTAAGGTGCATGAAGGCTCATTGGAAAGAAATAACTGAGGATTACTACTTTTTTAGGGGAAAGGGAATATAAAAGCTACTCTTGGTCCTCCTATTGCCCCAAAAAATCATTTAGGGCCTCAAAATGGCCCCAAATGTTTAGGACCTAAAAACCCATATAACTTTTCCAAGAAGATGGATAACCATTGTAACTCCATGGAATCGGTGGGTGGCCACTAGTATCCTCCTAGATAACCCCCTCTCGCACCCCACCCCCCACCGCCCCTAGGGAGTAATGGTACCCATTGCATCAAGTTCCTCCATGAAATGAGGAACCTTTTGCTGAATCCAACTCCTAGTGAGCCACTTTCCCTAGTGAATAAGTTGCTCATATTGGATGAATCAATACAATTGGACATTTTGTTAGTGTATGGCATTCATCTAAGTGTCCATGTTTCGATTGATTATTGCTTACTAAATGCAGTCAAGATTAAGTTCCATAAGGGCCAAGTGCTTTGCTACCTCTAAGGTGTCCAAGAGGTGGAAAATATGGTCATAGTAGCTCTACATCGAATACATGGTGTAAGGCAGGGAAAGGGGGAATACTTAACTCAAAATAATTCTCACCCATGGTATTTGCTATGGTGCAAGACCCATATAAGAGTTGATGGAGCTTCTAATAGGTCCATGTGAAGCATTTCTTATGCAAATGCAACCATACCTTAAATCCCACCTAGTACTAGTGTGGAACCTAATGTTGATCATGGAATTCCTTATACTTAGAATTGGATTTCTGCAAAATATCATAAATCTGTTGTTGGATGCAAAGGATCTGATCAACAAATTTGGTTGCCCAATCAACCTCAGTTTGAGCATGGGAGGAATCATCTTGTGTAGAAACAATGGTCAGTGCTATGCCAACTAGGGTTTATGGGTTGAACCCCAAGCACACCGTAAAGGGGATATGATCAGTAGAAGCTTGGAGGGTTCTGTTGTAGCTATTTCGAACATAAGGAAGGCTCTCATCCCAAGTTCGTGGATGTTTTGTACATTCTTAGGATATGCAAAATAATTATGTTGACCACTTATGTTTGTCCATCAATTTGGGGGTGGAAGGCAGACAATTTGATTAGCTTGGTAACCATCATCAACCATAGGCTAGACTAGAAAGTGCTCGGTAATCTAGTATCAAAATATGAAATAATGGTCTATGGAAGGCCAAAGTGAACCCAAACATGCTTGAAGAAGAGTTTAATAATGGCCTCAATTATGATGCTCTTCTTACACCGAGTTAAATTCCCATCTTATGTGACTAGTCCACAACCACAAATGCGCAATCATTTCCATGCTTGGTTGAAGGTAAGCTAGACATGCAGTCCATGGAGATAGGTTTCCAGGGTCTATCAAGGGTAGTCAATGGAGTGTACAACCCTTGATTCTTGATGGTAGGGTTGGCAATGGCACGGGCAGTGCACGATCTGATGTACTTGCCAACGTGTTGTTGAAACTTCAACCACTAGAAGTGCTTTTACAATACCACCATTGTTTTCTCTATGATCAAATGATCCACCACTTCATTATAGTGTGCCTACCAAATAATCTTCTCACTCTCTTTTGAAGGAACGTAGAGGTGGCTAAGATGGCATACAAGTTCATCCTGGAGATGAAAGTTTGGGATTGATCTTCTTTCTTGCAATAGTTGATATGTAACCATAAATTCAAGGTCAGTGTTGTACAATTGGGTCCACCTAGAGGTCTCGTGTCCACAAGAGTTGATCACGGAGTTATCGAAACAATTAGAGGTTAGCTAAGGTAGTCTGCAACTCGATTTGTGTTTCCCTTCCTATACTTAATGCTCAAGTGGAAATATTGCAGGTATGTGGACCATTTATGATGGCTATCATTCTGTAACTTTCCCTAAATTTGCAAGGATTATAGGGTTTGTGATTAGTTTGGATGAATGTCTCCTCCCCTACGATGTAATGTTTCTATTAGCGTCAGGCCTACACAATGGAGTACATTTCCTTGTCGTGGGTGGGATACCGGCATACATAATGAAATATTGTTTGGCTATGAGCCCATCGGATGTCCTTGCTGAGTGTGGACTGCACAAATAAAACAGTTGGAGGCATCTGTGTCATTCTCAAAAGTTTGTCACAAGTGTAGTAGAGTGAGGATGGGAGCTAATCATAGGGATTGTTCAGATCCTCGAATGCTCTATGTTGTGACACACCCTAAACAGGCTTGGCTTTGTATCCACCCTTGGTCACTTGGATCAAGGGATAAGCAATATGAGAGAACCCCAACTCACCTACAGTAAAATTTTATGAGGCCTGAGAAGGTGGGGAGCTCTATTAGAGTTGTTGAGGTTAGATAATCATGGATGACTTGGATATTAGCTAGGTCCACACACACCCCAATTTCATCCACAATTTATTATAGATACTAAATTGTCTCTATGCGGAACAAACACTTTTCCAAATTGGCATATAATTTGTGTTGTTCTTGGATGCTCAAGGTCTATTGAATGTGTTGCAAATGTTCCATCGATGTTTTGTTAAAGACGAGGAAGTCATATAGATATACAACCATAAAATAGTTTGTGAATGGATTCACACTACAAGGATATCACCTTTTAGCACAGGTTGCATCGTACCCCCCCCCCAAAAAAAACACGTCCCTTCTCCATTTATAGTGGATATTTCTAGCAGAGGTAGGCGAGCAAAGGTTTTAGGGAATGTTTTTTATCACTATGCCTAAACCATTATGGTGCACCAGTGCTTGTTTTTGGTAATGGTGCACCTGTGCTCCTCATTGGTTTAGGAGCACTGGTGCTCTATGACCCATATGCACCTGTGTGATTTTCGCAAAAACAATGTATCATTGCTCCACTTTTAGAAAGGCGCAACGATGCTCCTCTTTAGATAAGGTGCATCGGTGCTCTTCTTTAGATAAGGTCCGTCAGTGTTAGTGCTCCTCATTGGCGAAGGTGTCTCGGTGTTGGTGCTCCTCTTTGGTGAAGGGACGCTCTTTTTATTTTTAAGGTGTGGGCGCATCGGTGCTCCATGATCCACGTGCACCAATATTCTTTTGTAAAAGAAACATCGATGCTCCACATTTGAAATGGTGCATCGATGCTCCTTTTAGGTTAAGACACAATAGTATCAGTGCTCCACTTTGGTAAAGGTGCATTGGTGTTGACACTCCTCTTTGGTGAAGGCCCACCAGTGCCTATGATAAACAAAAACATTGAACATTAAGTCATTTTTTTTACTTATGGAAAAAACGGTATTTTTTAAACGTTTTAAAGAAGCGGGAAAAATTTCTTAAACAAAGGGAAAAAGAGAGTTTGTTTCATTTCTTCACTTTACTTGGTTCTACGAGATAGAAGAGTAAGAGGAAGATGAAGAGAAAGAGTAATTTAGCTTAGCAACCAATTTTGTTTGTTTTGGTTGGTTTGAGGGTTTTTCCTATATTTTGCAGGTTAATGGTGGATTTATTTTAGAATTTGATGTCAAAATATATGGGTTTTCCTCACTTATTGAAATAAGCAATTTTTTAAAAACTTTTAAAAGAAGCGGGAAAAACATCATAAAAATTGTGGAAAAAAGAGGGTTTGTTTGATTTCTTCGTTTCAAATGGTTATACAAGAGAGAATAGGAAGAGGAAGAATATTGCAGCCAAGAAACCATTTTCTCTCTCTTCATTGTTATATTTATTGCCATTGTCTATTTTACTTATATTATTTTGCATTTCTCACTACTGTTCATAATTTCTTATTTGGTTTTGTCGTTTTTTTTTTGACAAAAATGGGTAATGTTATGTATTAGATCTGAGTAAAACCCTTGAACTTACAAAACTGATTTAACCCCACCCGTAATCTTCTACCACCATGCTTGGTAACCAAAGACTAAGGGGGAAAATCAATGATTAAGAGCTGATTCACATACAATTCGTTTCTTCCAACAACCATAGATTTATTAGCAGCTAGATCCGCCATAGAGTTTAGCTCCTAGAGGATGTGAAAATACTCTACCTGCCTAAAGGATTTAGAGATGGATTTAATTCTTTTTATCAGTCTGACTAACCTTACACTCTTGCAATGGTTTTCCCCATTCATTGCTTGGATTATTAACCTGGAATCACCGAAAACCATCACTTTGCCCACACCTTTGTCCTTCAGCTGCTTAAGTCACTGCCAAAGCCCATATGCCTCTGCTAAATTGTTTGAGTCAAATCCTATATTCCAATAGAACTCTATATCAATTTTCCCATCCGGGCAAATAACGACCCCGCCACCTCCCACTCTCCCTGGATTTCCCTTTGAATCTCCATCGAAAAACAGTTTAAAGATCTTCCTTTTCTTTCAGCAAATTCTCAAGCTAGGATTTATCCAATCTAACTTCCCAGCTTTCCAACTGTTTTTTAGTAAAAAGTAGCTTCATTCGAAAGCTTGAAGCTCTCCATCCAATCAGTTTCTTTATCAGATAACTTGGCTTTGTTTCTGGGAATCTTTAAAACACTAACAATCTCACCCATTAGTGCATTTGCCTTGATAATAGTTTTCCAAGTGGGCTGAGCTATATCCTGGAAAATTCTGTAGTTGCGCTCGATCCATATACACCAGCAAATGACTTTGGGTATTTTCATCCAGCAGTCTTTAATACCTTTTTTTTTTTCTGATTCAGCTCACCTTTGAACGTTTTTTCCCAATTGAGAAAATGAATTTGGATATTATCCCGCGAATGCAGCTCGACCTCCCGTCGATTCAACATTTCATTCCAAAGGTCGGTGGCATATGGGTAGTCTAGGAATAAATATTGGATTGATTCGCTGGCTATAGAGCAAAGAGGGCAATGAAATGGCCCCACGAATCCACGCTTCATCAAATTGTCTCCTGTGAGAATTTTACCATGGAGAAACGTCCAGGTAAACAAATCAATCATTGGGAGCATTTTGGTTTCCCAAGTTTGCTTCCAAAGTGTTGGATTGCACGGTACATTTGGAACAACACTGAATTTCATATAACCTTCATCTATCGAGTAGCTTCCAGATCGACTCCCCCAACCACGACAATCCCTTCTTTTTTTGGCCACTGGTGCGATTCTAGAGAGATGACTCAACATCAAGTTTTTATCATCCTGGAGGTCAATAGGGAAATCGAGAAGAGACCACCCTGCCCACCTATTTGGAGTTTCATTTTCCCACTCTGAGATGTCCCACAACATTTTAAATCCCAACGAATCAAGCCATTGATTGAGTCTTGGAAGAACTGGAGGCGGTTTCCCGAGAATAACATCCTGCCAAATGTTTATCATCTTACCATTTCCAGGGATCCAATGAAGCTCTTCTTTGAATTTGGGCATAGCTTTCCTGCAAAGTGAATAGATGGGAGAAACATGATTATTCTCTTGTTCATAATCAAGGCATCGGAGCCTCGGGCTAGCAAAGTATTTGCATTTGATTACCTGGCTGCACCAGGATGGGTTGGAATCGACCATATTCCAGAGCAACTTAGCTCCAATGGCCAGATTTTGGATTTTCAGGTCTCTAATATGCAAACCTCCCTCCAACCTTGGCAACTTGATTTTCTTCCAGCCGACCAACGCAGATTTTTCCCCTCCCCCATTTTTCCCTCGTTGCCAGAGGAAGGATCTCACCAGGCTTTGTATTGTAGCAATTATTTTGGGAGGAGCAGGTAAAAGGGAGCATTGATAAAGGAGATAATTGTTCAGAACATCTTTTATCAGCACCAACTTCCTTACCAGATTTATCCAGGCTGCTGCTTAGTCTAGGATTTTCTTTTTGATTTTATCGACACGAGGATTCCAGGCCAAGCTGGAAGGCTTAGCTTTGAAAATTGGAACCCCAAGATACTTAATAGAGTCCCAGTTAGTCACTCCTTCCATTTCGAGGACTCAGGTGATTCCTAACATTTCCCAAGGATTTATATTCCAACTATAGATCTGGCTCTTCCTGAGGTTGATTTTACTGCCCGAGGCTTGGCAATATTTGTCTAGTTCATTTTTGAATCTTCTTGCTATAATATGACTGGCGCCTTCAAGCAAGATTGTATCGTCAGCAAATTGTGCGTGGTTGATATCTTTTGCTCCCCTTGCCATTCGGATGCCTGAGAGCTCTTGATCCTATCTAGCATGCTCCAGTTGAAGGCTAAGCACTAAAGCTTGGATTGCATAGAGCATAGGAGAGAGTGGGCATCCTTGCCTCAGACCTCTCGAAGCTTGGAAAAAGGGAGCAACTCTTTCGTTTATAAGCGGGGTGATCCAGGGCTTACTAATGCAGGCCTTGACCCATTTGATGAATCTTGGATCGAATCCAAATCTCAGCATGACTTGATAGAGGAAAGAGTGGCTGACTCTATCGAATGCATTTGCTAAGTCTATTTTCACCACCATTCCTTTTTCACCATTCTTCAGGCTTGAACGGATTGCCTCTTGGACTAAAATGATGTTGTCCCATATTTTTCTACCTTTGATGAAGCCTCCTTGATTCTCAGGGATGAGGTATGGAAGAATAGATTTTAACCTTCTGGCCATAATTTTTGTGATGATCTTATATCCGATGTTGCATAATGATATGGGCCGGAATCAATCAAATGAGTTAGCATCATTCTCTTTGGGTATGAGAGCTAGAAAAGTTGAATTTGTGTTGCCTCCTATTTTATCACTTCTTTGTGATTTACCAATCATTTTGAACAGATCATTTTTAATGATATACTAGCATGCTTTGATGAAATTAACGTTGTACCCATTAGGGGAAGGGGCTTTGTCATCCTCCATGTCATCGACGACCTCCATTATTTCCTCCAGCGTGATTTGTTGGGTCAGCCTGGAATTATTCTTGCTCTTGACAGAACAAGGTACGTGCTCCAATATCTCATTATCTTCATTGGTAGGTTGGGCAGAGAATAAATCGATGAAGTTTCTAGAGGCTTCAACTTTTATCTCTTCAAAGTCTTGAATAAAAATATTATGGGCATGAATCTCATGCACGTGTTTGAAATTTTTCCTAGCCTCGGTCTATTTATGGAAATAGCCAGAATTTCGATCTCCATAATTGAGCCATTTGCAGCGAGCTTTCAGTCTCCACCATTCGGCGTGTTGCCTGCAGGATACATGTAACTTACTTTGCAGCTTCAGTTCTTGATTTACGTCTTCCTTTTCAATATTTTTTGTTTCCATGACCGATTGATGAGCTTCCAGCGCAAACGCAGCTTGGCATTTATTTTGATTTGGGGTGTCAATCTGTTTTGCCCAAGCCTTGAGAGCCTTTTTCAACCTTCTAAGCTTCTCTTCCCATACAAAGAAGGGGGAGCTAGTGACCGGGGGGGACCAAGCATCTACCACGATCCCTAAGAATTCCTTGTGGGCGGCCCACAGAGGGCTATATCTGAAGGGAATTGGGCTAACATTCTTATCATTCTTCATTTCAAGAAGGATTGGTTTATGGTCAAAGCCCCCAAAAGGCAAGATTTTAGAAGTTGAGTTCAGACCCAACAGAAGGAAGGAGTCCTGGACTAGGAACCAGTCTAATCTAGCTGCATTATGCCAAGAGCCCAGCCTCTTGTTATTCCAGGTGTATTTTCCTTTAGTAGGGATGACATCTGAGAGATCCCAATTCAAAAAAATCTCATCAACTAGCTCTTTGATGGGATCTCTGACTCGAGTCCCACCTCTTTTTTCATCCTGGCATAGGGTGATATTAAGATCCCCGGCAATGATGACATTACCTTGCTAGTTGCTTCTTTCATCCTGGAGGAGATTCCAACAGATTTTTTTTTTCAAAAATGAATTAGGAGCATATACGTTAAAAATTCTTTCTAGAGTTTTAGAGTCTTTCTACATTAGCAAGGTGAGGATCCAGTTTGTACTATACTTGATATCAGCAGTTTCAAATTTCTGCTCATCCCAAAGGGTTCAAATGCCTCCGGAGGCTCGCCTTGAGCTGATTACGACACTTCCTCCTTTCTTCCAGAATTTAGCACTTACCTGGAGAAATGTTCTTTCTCCATCTTGGTCTCCTAGATCAGTAAGATGTCTGGTTGATATAAAGCTATTAAGTCTTTCATAGGTTCTTCCTTGAATTTTCTACCTAGACCTCTGCAAGTCCAAGAGAGGACCTTCATTACTTATTCTTGGAGGATGGGGGCATCCCTCTCTGGGGTTGCCCATGTTGACAAGTGTTTCTAGTGTTTTTCAACAACTTTTCCAGGGTTAATTAGGAGCCCTGCAGCTTGTCCTTATAGGTGGCTTTCTCCCTTACTTCTTTTTTCAATTTCCTTCCTTTGGTTTTTTCTTCCTTGGGGTAGTTAATTCGATTTCCTCTTCTTCCTCTTCTTCCTCTTCCGAGTCGGATTCCTCCTCTGACTTCCCCCTAGATTCTCCTTCTTTTATCACCTCTGCTACTGAATCTGTCTCGGTAAGCTCTTTCTCAGAGTGATCTAATAGGACTGCTTCTGGATCCTTGATCTCTTCATTGTGATCTGATAGGACTGCTTCTGGATCCTTGATCTCTTAGTTGTTGGATTTCTCTTCTATGTCAATGGTTTCATCCCTTCTCTCACTTGTTTTTTGCATTTCTTGACTTCTGTCCAAGATGATTACTCTTGATTCTTTATTCCCCCCTCCTTTCCTTTGCTCTTCTCCACTTTTGGTTTTAGTCTTAGATCTTTTCACCATATGCCATCCTTCCTCCTTTTCTTGTTGGATTTTGGGATTTAGAGGACAATTACGAATGAAGTGCCCATATTCATGGAATCCTCTGCATTTGAAAGGAAGTTGTTCATAGTCAAGTTTTTGGTAATGCAGCCACTTCCCCACAGTTAGTTTTACAACTTCCAATAACCCTGCTTCAAGATCAACCTCCACACAGATGCGGGCGCATGCATATTGGTCCTTTGGGCTTGCCATGTCAATATACTTCCCTAGGACGTTCCTTATTGCTTAGATGGATTTTGGATTCCAGCAATGCTTAGGAAGGTTGGGAAGCCTAACCCAGACTGGAACTGCTTTGGGGGTGTCAGCCTCAGGGTTGAAATCTGGGGACCATTTGTTCAGGTAGAGGCCTTGTGGCCCCATGAAGTAGGGCCCATGTCAAAACCCCAAAATTTCTGAAAAATTTAAATTTTTTAAAAATAGCATATATTCTTAATAAATGCAGCCATTAACTGTTTGAATAGTTTTATGTTACTAGAATTATAACTGAATGATCTTTTGATCATACTTATCTTTAAAGAATAGTTTCTTTTTAGTTACTGATTTGTTTTCTGTTTGCGACCAGAAGGTGGGATTGTCATGAAAGACTGGGCTTACTTAGCTTCCGAGCTAACACATCAGTTTTCCTTCTCTTACAGATATACAGGTAAGATGTTCAGGTCGCTGCTAACAAATCTCTAAAGTAATCAATAACGATTCACTGTACAAAATTTATTCAGCAAAAGTATATACATGCTAGTCAGATTTACCAGGCTTCTAAAGGTAAAGCTTTAACTATGGTTTCTTTTAAGATCTTACTGATAGAGAACTGAATTCTACTAGTAAAGATGGCAGCTATTTCTCTGTCAAGAAAACAGGATTTAACATTTTTACAGAGTATGAAACCCTTGGATGTTTATACTGAATGCAAGTGTAAAATGCAATAGATAATTCTTTACTAGCAGCAAGCATGGTAGGATTACAACATCATAGATTCAATTTTACCTATTCATAATTACTGCATCATGCCAAGATTGAATTTGTAACTGTAACTATAAAAGGGTAAGGAGTTTTAGTATCAAACCTATACTTTTCTTACTTCAAGCATTTACAAGGTTTATTACTTAACACAAGTCTTCCTTTATTACTTTAAGGATCTGCATTGTTTTGTAATACTACTTCTATTCCATGGTCAATAATTCGATGGTAAAATTTAGAGATCATTTCCAATTTCATTATACTCAAATACCACTCTATGATTTTCATAACCATACTATCAAGCAAAGAAGATTAACTTACCCAAGTTATCTATCATGTAATGACTTTATAATATCTTTTAAAATCTCTGAGCTTGATTTTTGATCCAAGGCTAAATGTCTCAAAAAGATTCTATGACTAATAATAGGAGTTGTTATTATACAAGCAAGGGATGATCATATAGTCAAGAGTAAAACCATAATCATAATCAATGGGTCACTTAATTGGATTATTACAATGCTATAGATTTTTATATTACGATGCTTTTTACCTCCCATCGTAAACTATGGCGATTGATAGTATAAAATTAGAGTTATAATAAGCTATGCTATGATAACTAATAATACTCCTTTGTTTTTATAACACATTAACAAACAAAATGACTCTCCACACATAAATATGTTAGACCCAATGATAAACCAAAACGATATTACAATGTTTTATAAACATTATTCTAATGGTTACATGGTTGATTAATGTAATGCAGGTGATAGCTATGGTATGACGAACCTTGTGGAATCCCCGCGATATGATTTGGTTTAAATAATCATTGGTGATCTTTGTCGTGGAACTATAGAGTTCCTACCCACTGCATGTCAATTATCAAAAGGATTACGTGGGCTCTTCCCAGCCATGCACTGTCATTTATAAAGGTTTGACTCAACCCTAGTCGTCATTTCTCCACTGCCTTCGGGCCTCCGGCCACTCTGCAAAACCTCCTGGTCCATCTCGCTGCTTACACTGTCTGCTAGTCAATTCCTATGCTGGTTTATCTCCTTGTGGCTCATCTGCTGCATTGTGAGGAAGATACCGTGTTGAATAACTTGTTGTGAGATGTTTGGGCAACGTCGTTTCTCTTAGGGTTCTCTCCATTGGTATCCCTCGCTCGAACTCTTACTGTGCAGGCCGTGGCCTTAACTTAGTGCTTCCATTCGTCCTCCACCTTGACATATTACCCAACGCTTCAGCGAGCTCTTTCTCTTCGGTGGTAAATGAAAGGTTTACCCTTCCTCCTGCTGGTGTTTGTCTTGTTGTTCTTCAGTGGCCGCATTTCTGCTTAAGCTTTGGACAACAACAGCAATGGGAGGCCGTTTCCTCCCTACCAACTCCTGGAGAGCGCTCAAATAGCGACTCCTCAGGACCCCTAAGCTTGCTCTGGTCTCCCTGGATGGAACTAGGTGCAGCAATAGTCAGATACCAGTATTCAAACTCAATATTAATCCAAAACTTATCAGTAAGTTCTCCCAGCTAACAAGCTGTAATAAACAAGTTATTGCAGCATTCCTCTCAGAACAACTTCCTTACTGTTTTTCCCTCTTTCCTCAATGAATTTCTTGAATATCATTCACCTGAATGAATTATCTCTGGAAAATATCTGAGCAGCCTCAGCTCTCTTCATTGAGTACTTTTAAAAGATTGCCTAGGTCTTTTTGGGTTAGTTGTCATTTAATGAGCCACCTGCTCTGATCCCACTTTCTTGGGGGATCATGACCCAAATTATAGGGAAGTTGCCACCTGCAACTTAGGAAGTGTGTGAGGATGCTGCCACTTGTCTTTTGCCCTCCACCTAGTTCCATCCACCATTTTGACCAGTAACCTCTTTTTAACAGCTCTCCCATGCTGTTGTCTCCACAATTTATTTATTAATAATAAAATATTCTGAATTACATTCCACTCTGTTGACTCTGCTCAGTCATCAGTTCCTACTTAGCATTAAATTTAACATAATGTCTCAGGAATATAATTAAAACAATTAACATTATTTTACAAAATTGGGGTATGTGACATACACACCCCCTTAAAATGTAACATCGTCCTCGATGTTACTTATTCTTCATCCTCTGCAACCTCCTGGAACAGATTTAGGTATGCTTCCCGCATCTTACTTTCCAGTTCCCAAGTAGCCTCTTCAGGACTAAGGTGCTTCCATTGCACCTTCACCTGTCCAATGGCACGGTTTCGCAGAGTAATTTCCCTCCTCCCGAGGATACATTCCGGTTCCACCATAATTTCTCCTTTTGGTTCCACCTGTACAACATTCCAATCAATCACATGAGTAGCATCATGAACATACTTTTTCAGAACAGAAATATGAAAAACATTATGCACTTTCAAGTTAGGGGGTAACGCTAGACCAATTATGGATAAAATTTCAAACGGACCACAGTAACGTGGTGCTAGTTTTGCACAACTCCCCAGTCTTAGGGAGCTTTTCTTTGGTCTTACCTTTATAAACACGTGCTCACCCACCTGGAACTCTTTGGGAGTTCTTTTCAAATCTGCTTGGCTCTTTTGTCGATCCTGTGCTACCTTCAAATTTTCCTGTACTTGTTTCACAATCTGTTCCATTTCCTTCAATAATTCAGGTCCTAACACCAATCTATCTATTGGATTATTCCAGGAGATATGAGTGTTGCATTTACGTCCATACAAAATTTCAAATGGACTAAACTTAGCTGATGAGTGATAGCTATTATTATATGCAAACTCTGCTAAATGCAAGTAGTCCTCCCACTTACCTGGCTGATCCTTAACATACATTCTTAATAGATCTTCCAGCACCTGATTCACTCTTTCAGTCTGTACGTCCGTCTGAGGATGGAAAGAGGTGCTGAAATTCAGTGTTGTGTTTAATCCCTTAAACAAGGACCTCCAAAATTGCCCTATGAATTTAGGATCCCTGTCTGAAATGATAACCTTAGGTACTCCATGTAACCTAAAAATCTGCTTTAGAAATATATCAGCTATATTGGCAGCCTTATAGGTAGTCTTGATGGGAATGAAATGTGCTGCTTTACTTAACTTGTCAACCACCACCATAATTGAATCATTTTGATTCTGATTTCTGGGCAATCCAGTAATAAAATCCAAGTTGATTACTTTCCATTTCCAACTAGGAATAGGCAAAGGTTGCAGTAAACCAGCTAGATGTTGGTGTTCAGTTTTCACTTGTTGACAATTCAAACATCTAGCTATGTATTCAGCTACTTCAGATTTCATATTAGGCCAGAAATATTATTTTCTTATCATGGTTACAGTCTTTTGGTAACCTGGATGTCTTGAGTAAGGTGTTTTATGAACTTCGTCCAAAATCAGCAACTTGACCTTAGGCACATTAGGCACATACAGTTGTCCTTAAACAATAAAAATCCATCTTTATTTAGACTATAACCTTTTATTAAGCTGTCTGTAGGTTCTTCTTTAGCTGTAACTTGTAATTTTTGATAAATTTCATCCTGTTTTACCCCTTCTGTAAACTGTTCATTTAAATCAGAAGTATAAGTACTGATCGCTGCTGTAAAATTCAGCTTTGCGTTTCTGCTTAAAGCATCAGCCACCTTATTTTCTTTTCATTTTATGTGTTAGATTTCAAAATCGTATTCACTCAAGAAGGCTAACCACCTTGCTTGTCTTGCATTTAAGTTGGGCTAATCTAAAAGGTATTTCAGACCTTTATTATCAGTCATTAAAATAAACTTTCTGCCTATTAATTGGTGTCGCCACATTTTTAAGGCATGTATAACAGCAGCAAGTTCTAAATCATAAGTTGCATAATTCTTTTCGTGGATCTTTAACTTCCTGGACTCATAGGCAATGACATGCCCGTCTTGAGTCAGCACACCGCCTAAACCGTCATTACAAGCATCGGTGCATACCACGAAATCTTTATTAGGATCTGCTATTCTTAGAATAGGCGCAGTTGTTAATAAAGTTTTTAATTTCTTAAAACTTTCTTCACACTTTAAGTTCCAATCAAATTTCTTGCCTTTCTTTTGCAAGGAAGTGATTGGATTAGCTATTTTTGAAAAGCCTTCAATGAATCTACGGTAATAACCAGTAATTCCCATAAATGACCTAACATCTGTTACATCCTTTGGAACTGGCCAATCTTTGATTGCCCGAATCTTTTCGGGATCGACTGAAATCCGTTCTTTAGTCACTACGTGACCTAAGTACTGGATTTCATCTCTAAAGAAATCACACTTTCTGAACTTTGCAAAAATTTGTTGCTCTCGCAGCTCTTGTAAAACTATCTGTAAGTGTTCCTTATGTTTCGCTTCATTTTTAGAATAAATTAAGATGTCATCGATAAACACGACAACAAATTTATCTAAGTATTTATGCATTATATTATTCATTAAGCACATAAAGACAGCTGGGGCATTGGTAATCCCAAATGGCATTACGACAAATTCGTAATGTCCATACCTTGTTCTGAAGGTTGTCTTGAAGATGTCCTCGTCTTTAATTCTTACTTGATGATATCCTGATCTCAGGTCTATCTTGGAGAACACCATAACTCCACGTAGCTGATCAAACAGATCATCTATGCGGGGCAACGGATATCTGTTTTTAATTGTCATCTTATTTAGTTGACGGTAATCTATGCATAATCGCATAGTTCTGTATTTCTTTTTGACAAAGATGACCGGTGCTCCCCCAAGGGGACACACTAGGTCGAATGTACTTCTTATCTATTAACTATTTTAACTGTGATTTTAATTCAGCGAGTTCTAAAATATTCATACGATACGGAGCCTTCGAGCTAGGTACAGCACCTGGTACCAGCTCAATAGTGAAATCCAGTTCCCTCCTGGGAGGTAATCCTGGAATTTCCTCCGGAAACACATTGGTAAAATCGTTTAAAACAGGAATATCCTCTATTTTTAACTTATCTTTTTCAGATTTACTTGCCTCATCTGTAATAGTTACACCATAGGATTTGCAACCTTTTCTAACTGCTCTTTTAAGTTGTAAGTCAAAAATCTGCCTGATTACAGTTTTCCTAGGAATACCCTTAACTGTTACTGGTTGTTCATTATTATTTACGCATGTAAAGGTTTTATCAAAATAGTTTAAAACTACTTTGTGCTGCTCTAACCAATCCATACCAATCAGTAAATCATACGAGCCAAGTGACAAAACATTAAGCTTAACTGTAGTTTTAAAATCATTCATAACTAAATCACATTCTTTCACATAACATGTTACTTTCCTTTTTGCCACAGTGGCTAATTGAACTAACCAGGAATTATCAAACTTTTCAACAGTCAATTTACACTTTTCCACTACCTGAGGTGAAATGTAACTAAGACTAGCCCCTGGATCAATTAAAATGGTTACAGGGGTTTGGTTAACCATACCTTCTGCTTCCACCATGGAAGTCTGATAATCAGCTTGGCGGTTCTCCAATGCTGCATTCATTCTGGGCATAGTCCTTGCAAGTTCTCCAACAGTCATTTCATCCTGCACAGTGTGAATATTGTTGTTTGACTTTTTCTGATTTGGGCAGACCGAGGCATAGTGCGGGCCATTACATTCCCAGCACTAAACAGGCTCCTTTCTTTCAAAATTCTTAGTGAAATTCCCATGATTGTTGGCCACTTCCTTGCCTTTAAGTTGTTGGAATTATTAGAATTATTAGAAGCACCATTTCTATTTCCCTGGAAGTTCTTACCGTTAGAATGATTTCTGTTCTTATTATTCTTGAAATCCTTCTGGGGTACAAATTCTTTCTTTTTAAACTCACGCTGATTACTGTTCTTTTTAGCCTTCCAATTAGCTATACCTTCTTTCTTCTTTTTCTGTTCAAAACAGAAATTAGCCTTCCGCATGGCTTCTTCCAGAGTCTTAGGGTTATCATACTCGATTTTGTCCTTGATATGATATGGCAGACAGCTGAGAAAACGCTGCACTTTAGGTTTCTCATCGACTAAATAAGGTACATACCTCAACAAGCTTAAGAATTTACTGTTTAAATCCTTCATGGTCATGGATCCTAACTTTAACTCGTAAAATTCTTTAGCTCTTTCTTCATAATATTGTTCGGACATAAATTTCTTCTTGAAGTACCTTTTAAAGGTACTCCAATTAACTTCTCTTTCCTTGATCCCCTTGACTCTTTTCAGTTCTTGCCACCATATGTCTGCTTTTCCAGAGAGATTATAGATGGCCATTCTTACCTTCAGTTGATTTGAATAGTTGTATATCTGAAAATACTTCCTCATCCCGGATAACCAGGACTCTGCTTCTTCCACTTTTGTGGTCTCTCCGTTAAAAGTTGGGGGCTTCATTTTTTTAAACTCCCCAGAAATCTCTTCATATGGCCTATACTTCTTCTTTTTGTCATACAACTCAGCCTCACTACTGTCACTAGTAGTGTAATAGCTTTGTTGTTCCCTGAACCCTTCAGATGATGAATTGCTTTCAGGTTTAGCCAGCTTCATCTTTTTAGATCCTTTCTGGTGGCTAGCTTCCTCAGATTCGGATCTTTTGTTCCTTCCTTCAGTCTGAAATTTTTCCATTAAAATTTGGTTTAACTCTTCTTGAGTCTTCAGAATCCTTTCATTGTCCTTCTTGACAGATTCCATTTCAATCTTCAAATCCTTTATAGTCTGCATCAGCTCTGAAGAGTGAGCAGTTACCTCTTCTAACATAGGTTCCCTGGACATTTGTCTTGTCTCGGTGTTGGGAGACTCCTCCTGAGCGTATTCTCCTATCTTCTCCATACTTGCCTGTTAGATTCAAAAAAAGAAATTTTCTGTTCTTTACATAAAACAAAATATAGGTTAGTACATTATTTTATTATTCTATGGAAACTAGTTGGGCCGCATCAAGGCCTAGTATTTGAACCATGCCCTGATACCACATGTCAAAACACCAAAATTTCCGAAAAATTTAAAAAAATTTAAAACAGCATATATTCTTAATAAATGCAGCCATCAACTGTTTGATTAGTTTTATGTTATTAGACTTATAACTGAATGATCTTTTGATTATACTTATCTTTAAAGAATAGTTTCTTTTCAGTTATTGATTTGTTTTCTGTTTGCGACCAGAAGATGGGATTGTCATGAAAGACTGGGCTTACTTAGCTTCCGAGCTAACGCAGCAGTTTTCCTTCTCTTACAGATATACAGGTAAGATGTTCGGGTCGCTGCTAACAAATCTCTAAAGTAATCAATAACGATTCGCTGTACAAAATTTATCAGTAAAAGTATATACATGCTAGTCAGATTTACCAGGCTTCTAAAGGTAAAGCTTTCACTATGGTTTCTTTTAAGATCTTACTGATAGAGAACTGAATTCTACTAGTAAAGATGGCAGCTATTTCTCTGTCAAGAAAGGATTTAACATTTTTACGGAGTACGAAACCCTTGGATGTTTATACTAAATGCAAGTGTAAAATGCAATAGATAATTCTTTACTAGCAGGCATGGTAGGATTACAACATCATAGCTCCAATTTTACTTATTCATAATTACTGCATCATGCCAAGATTGAATTTGTAACTGTAACTATAAAAGGGTAAGGAGTTTTAGTATCAAACCTATACTTTTCTTACTTCAAGCATTTACAAGGCTTATTACTTAATACAAGTCTTCCTTTATTACTTTAAGGATCTGCATTGTTTTGTAATACTACTACTATTCCATGGTCAATAATTCGATGGTAAAATTTAGAGATCATTTCCAGTTTCATTATACTCAAATACCAGTCTATGATTTTCATAACCATACTATCAAGCAAAGAAGATTAACTTACCCAAGTTATCTATCATGTAATGACTTTATAATATCTTTTAAAATCTCTGAGCTTGATTTTTGATCCAAGGCTAAATGTCTCAAAAAGATTCTATGACTAATAATAGGAGTTGTTATTATACAAGCAAGGGATGATCATATCGTCAAGAGTAAAACCATAATCATAATCAATGGGTCACTTAATTGGATTATTACAATGCTATAGATTTTTATATTACGATGCTTTTTACCTCCCATCGTAAACTATGGCAATTGATAGTATAAAATTAGAGTTATGATAAGCTATGCTATGATAACTAATAATACTCCTTTGTTTTTATAACACATTAACAAACAAAACGACTCTCCACACATAAATATGTTAGACCCAATGATAAACCAAAACGATATTACAATGTTTTATAAACATTATTCTAATGGTTACGTGGTTGATTAATGTAACGCAGGTGATAGCTATGGTATGACGAACCTTGTGGAATGTCACATACCCCAATTTTGTAAAATTATGTAATTTGTTTTATTATTTTCTGAAACATTATGTTAAACTTAATCCTAAGTAGGGATTGATGACTCAGCAGAATCAACAGTTATGGAGTGTAATTGAGAATATTTTATTAATAATAAATAAATTATGGAGACAACAGCATGGGAGAGCTGTTAAAAGAGGTTACTGGTCAAACTGGGTGTTGGAACTAGGTGGAGAGGCAAAGGACAAGTGGCAGCATCCTCAAACACTTCCTAAGTTGCAGGTGGCAACTTCCCTATATTTGGGTTCATGATTCCCCAAGAAAGTGGAATGTGGGCAGGTGGCTCATTAAATGACAGTTATCCCAATTAAGACCTAGGCAATCTTTAAAAGTACTCAATGAAGAGAGCTGAGGCTGCTCAGTTTTTACTCCAGGAATAATTCATTCAGCTGAATGTGATTCAGGAGTTTTCATTTGAGGAAAAAGGGAAGATAGTAAGGAAGTGATTGTGAGTGATTGTTTGCAGGAACTTGATGCTGATTACAGCTAGTTGAGCTGTGAGAAC
>LPNX010602327.1:570520-632299 GCA_001517045.1 Pseudotsuga menziesii | reverse complement strand
TTTACATGACAAGTGGTAATATCATAAGTTATTTTCTTAAAGAATGACTATGAACAACATGAGAAGTAGTTCAGTTATTATGTTTTATATTATTATAAATGTATATGTCCTTATTAATACAAAGAACTCTGTTACTTACATGAGTCGAACTAGTAATGTTATCCATTCAAAAAGGGCGACATCAAAAACGTGTAAGAGCCTCCTTTCAGCCTTTAAATTCACTAATGAACATTACTTTTGCAGCCTTTACCTAGTGCTAATAAATCAATAACTTTATAGGCAATGTTGGAAAAGAAATCTATGTAAACTGCCAACCTTATTTTCTGAATGTCTATTCAACTGGAAGGTTCATAGATATAACTGGAAATGACGATATTTTTTCTTTAGTGTCTTTTAACCTTTTTCCATCTATTTTGCTATTTATCAAAAGTGAAATAAAGGAGGCTATACATGTAAAAGCTGAATAGTCTGATTAACATGCGATCTATTTATATAGTTCTCTACTGAATGAACTTGGTAACAGCTTATGATTTATTTACTCTAGAATGATCTGTTAGCAGCAATCCCAAAACTTTACCTGTAGATCTGTAAGAGAAAGGAAAACTGTGTGCGTTAGCTTAACAGCTAAGTAAGCCCAGTCTAACGTAGCATATCCCCTTGCTGTTGCAAACAGAGAACAATTAGAAAACTGAAGAAAAACTCAACTAGCATTCCATACAAGTAAAGATCATACAGTTACAAAATTTAATAGCATTAACTAATCAGTATTTAATGATTGTGATAACATATAATTATGCTATTTTAAAAGTTTTAAATTTTGTGAAAATTTTGGGGTTTTGACATGGAATCCCCGCGATATGATTTGGTTTAAATAATCATTGGTGATCTTTGTCGTGCAACTATAGAGTTCCTACCCACTGCATGTCAATTATCAAAAGGATTATGTGGGCTCTTCCCAGCCATGCACTGTCGTTTATAAAGGTTTGACTCAACCCTAGTCGTCATTTCTCCACTGCCTTCGGGCCTCCGGCCGCTCTGCAAAACCTCCTGGTCCATCTCGCTGCTTGTACTGTCTGCTAGTCAATTCCTATGTTGGTTTAGCTCCTCGTGGCTCATCTGCTGCATTGTGAGGAAGATACTGTGTTGAATAACTTGTTGTGAGATGTTTGGGCAGCGTCGTTTCTCTTAGGGTTCTCTCCATTGGTATCCCTCGCTCGAACTCTTACTGTGCAGGCCGTGGCCTTAACTTAGTGCTGCCATTCGTCCTCCATCTTGACAGATTACCCAACGCTTCAGCGAGCTCTTTCTCTTCGGTGGTAAATGAAGGGTTTACCCTTCCTCCTGCTGGTGGTTGTCTTGCTGTTCTTCAGTGGCCGCATTTCTGCTTAAGCTTTGGACAACAACAGCAATGGGAGGCCGTTTCCTCCCTACCAACTCCTGGAGAGCGATCAATCAGCGACTCCTCAGGACCCTCGAGCTTGCTCTGGTCTCCCTGGCTGGAACTAGGTGCAGCAATAGTCAGATACCAGTCTTCAAACTCAGTATTAATCCAGAACTTATCAGTAAGTTCTCCCAGCTAACAAGCTGTAATAAACAAGTTACTGCAGCATTCCTCTCAGAACAACTTCCTTACTGTTTTTCCCTCTTTCCTCAATGAATTTCCTGAATATCATTCACCTGAATGAATTCTCTCTGGAAAATATCTGAGCAGCCTCAGCTCTCTTCATTGAGTACTTTTAAAAGATTGCCTAGGTCTTTTTGGGTTAGTTGTCATTTAATGAGCCACCTGCTCTGATCCCACTTTCTTGGGGGATCATGACCCCAATTATAGGGAATTTGCCACCTGCAACTTAGGAAGTGTGTGAGGATGCTGCCACTTGTCTTTTGCTCTCCACCTAGTTCCATCCACCATTTTGACCAATAACCTCTTTTTAACAGCTCTTCCATGTTGTTGTCTCCACAATTTATTTATTAATAATAAAATATTCTGAATTACATTCCACTCTGTTGACTCTGCTCAGTCATCAGTTCCTACTTAGCATTAAATTTAACATAATGTCTCAGGAATATAATTAAAACAATTAACATTATTTTACAAAATTGGGGTATGTGACAGCCCATTTCTGAATATTAGGTCCTTGTCTTCCTTGGATTCGAAATCGAACAGGAAGTATCCTCGGCCAACTGAGTATGGGGCTACATTTTTTGAGATTAATGGTCTCCAATTCCTTTGCACCTAGCTTTCATTGGTTTTAGGCGAGGGCTAGAGCTTGGTGAATTGCCCTATCAGAGCTCGATCTGCCAATGAGAGGGCAACCCGAATGGTTTCCTCTGGCAGAAGGGCAACTTTTGGCACATCTTCGATTCTTTTGACAAATTTCGGTGGAGCTCCCTTAGCTGATCTCTTGCTCTGAGACGAGATCAGCTTCTTGAAGGCATCCGAGTGAAGATCAGGAGGCAGATCTCTACCCACCTCGACCACCATTGGAGCCAAATCTCAACTAGCCTTGAAACGCCGAGAGCAAAAGGACTGCCAGATCAGTCGTTACAGGGTTCGTCAGGCAGTGCACGATCCAAGATCGATCGTCCTGCCCTCCAGAGATCACCGATCAGCGATCAACATAGCAGTCTTACCTCAGCCTTGACGTCCAACCAAAATTTAGATGCAAACATCTTTGAAAACAAAACAAGCTCATTCATTTTTGTTGGTTTGATGGTTTTCCTCTATTTCTTAGGTTAATGGTGGATTCATTTAAGGAATTTTCTTCAAAATATATGGATATAAAATGAGGGGAAAGTCTAGAAAACAAGATGATCCTTTTTTTTGCAGCATGGGTGCATATCCATGGGGTTTTTCACCTCCTTTTATTTATAGGTTAACAAGGTTTATGTATGTGTGAAAAAACTATTTTCTCTTCATAGTGCTTCTATTTTATGTGAGCGCATCAGTGCTTTTCTTTGGCAATGGCACACTAGTGCTACTCTTTGGTTAAGGTGCATCAATGCTTCTCTTTGGAGGCATACCAATGGTCCTATTTCAAGATGTGGGCACACTAGTGTTCTTCTTTGGTCTGAGAGCATTGATTCTCCACATTAGGCATATTATCTCTAGTTGATGAGTGGTTTTGGAGAGTTCTCATCAAACAGTTTTCATGTAACAATAGAGAGGTTTTGTAATTACAATAGATCCACTCATTAAGGGGTAAGTGGAATGGTATGACACTCACCATGCTTTTGTATGGGTGGGTTCACCACCATTACTATAAATTGTAATGCTTAACATCGCAATATTAAATATTGTACATTTTCATTCATTAATTTTATTTTTATTGATAATGTTTTATTTCATATGCTTTTAACTATAATTTTTTATTTCAAACAATCAAACTTATCATTTTTGTTTAATATTTGGCAAGTATTTAATTTTAAAATTTTATGTAAGATATTCATTAATAAACACGGGTAAGAACTAATACTTAGAATATTCAAATCAAAGTTATTATATCACTACATTTTAATAATCTTGTATTGATTAAATCACCTCCCTTTATTTGCTCATTCACAAGGTTTCTATACACGACATATTTTTTTTGTCACTAGTGTTGTTTTTTTGTATGGGTGCAATGATGTTCATTGTTGGTAAAAGGTTCACAGGTTCTCATCTTTAGTATAAGTGCATCGATGCTTCTTTACTATAAATGCATCAATGCTCAATGACTATAAATTGTATTAGTTAACATTTCAATATTAATTATTATACATTTTTATAATATTATTTTTATGCTTATTGATAATGTCTTATTTCATATGCTTTTAATTATAAAATTATACTTCAAACAATCAAAATTATATTTTTGTTTAATATTATGGAAACATTTTTTTTAAATGCAAATAAGAGATTTATCAATAAACAAGGGTAATAAATAATATCTGGAATATTCAAAATCAAAGTTATTATTATTACTACATTGTAATAACAAGAGCCACGAGGTGGCAATGTCCCCGACATTGCACCTACAATTGCTGCTTGTTTGCAATTGCAAAAGACCAATAAAACACTGTTGAAGTGAAGTAGAAGGTATGAGGACATTTAAGTTGGCTATGCAAAGCTCAAGGCTGGAATAGACTCAGAAGAGAAAATGAAATTCGGTGGTTCAATTGCAAATATTAAAGACAAAAATTAAAACTATCAAAAGTTTAGCACATATTGGAATAATAAATCACATATTTTGATATCACAAAACCAATACTATTTATTTATTTATTTAAACATACTAAAGTGCACATAGGAAAAAAGAAATCAAACTTGAAATGAGGAAATTGCATTTATAAAGCAATTTCATTCTATTAAATAAATAAAACTATCTAGTACAAATTACATTTACATAAATTTGATATTACACAATTTCGATATTACTGTTACATATTTTCATATTAAAAAATTAACATTATTTAATTTGTTATTTTGATATAAAAAGTTGTTTTTTTCTCACTATGTAGTCTTAATATAAACAATATTAAAAAGCATTTAAACATATTATGTAGGTACATATAGTATAAAAAAGCACTATATAATGAGAGTTATTATCTAATATGATTATATTAATATATTAAAGATAATAGACCTATTTACTATTAACATATATTAACTAATTAATCATAAATATTAGAATATATGATATAATTAACAATATTGATTAATATGATTATCTCCTATGTTATAATAATAGGAGATAATGTATGGTTTATAATACATTAAGTAATTAACTAATTGTTTTTTTTTCCCTCGGAAAAATTCGTAATTTTATTTCAAAGTGGAACAAAATTACATCTGCACATGTAAGAGGATCAATAGGATCCCTACATTGTCACATATTTGCTATCTCATATTAACATAACCAAAAAAATTGTCCCAGACATTACAGACAGAAAACTGCCTCATGGAAATAGACCAAAAATGGATCACTTCTGATCATATATCCACCAGAAGACCCACTACCACACAAAACATCAGATATACTGCCGACAGCAAAGGCCACCACCTCTGAAGAAACGTCGTCACCGCTGCAGAGATCCCTAAGGACACAATACGGGTCGCCACGCAAGAGTATATCCACAGTCACCGCCTCTGCCATAAGGCTGGCGATCTTTCTCTGCAATAGAGGATCCAGTAGCCTCGAAAGTTAGCCGAAGCCCTCGACCCCAATTCTTGGAGCCGAAGCCCGCCGATCTTGTCAACCAAAAATGAGCCATTCTTGTTCATGGAGCACTTGATCTCGATTCTTGGAGTCGAAACCCTCGACCCCGGATCTTGGAAAGCCCACCGATCTTGAAGCCGAAACCCCATAAAAAAGAAATGAAGCCGCGACGTAATCTGTCTGATGAAGCCTCGACACATTCATTGAAAACCTTGGCGAATCCATGACAAGATACCTGTCGAAAAACTGTTCAACGTGTGTCCCGCAAAATTGGATCATGAACACCGGTTTTCCTGGTTCAGACACCGCCTCCACCATGATTCCGCGCAGATCTGGCTTCTCAGCTGGTGCCATTCAATCTCGAAAGTTCAAGATCGAGAGCCGAAGCCCTCGACCCCGATTCTTGGAGCGCCCAATTTTTCTCTCAATTATGGAGCATTAACTAATTGTTATAATCTAAGTATATATATTATTATCCCCTATATTAACTAGTTATTATACTAATTAATACTATATAAACCATACATTATATATAGTTATGCACACTTACTATAATATACTATATTAGCTTATTGGGTTCTTATTAACGAGTTATTTGCAAGAGAATAATAGCTCCTCCACTAAAGAATATTATTATAATGTGGAGCAACGAAATTGGAAAAAATGATTTAATACATCTCTGATCATGTTTGCATTCAAATTATGTTCTCTTGGCATATATTCATACACGGGCAACCTCTGATCATCTTCGATGCAATATCCAATGAGTCTGACTAGATTTGCATGGCGAAGCTAACCGAGGAAGTTGACTTATGCCTGCAAAATCATAAGAAAAATAATCTTTCAAGTTCCTTGAATCTAAATCCATCAGCCCATTACATCACACATCTCAAATAAGATATCCAATTTGATTGAGCGGTAAAGTCAATATCACTTTACCTACTCAGCATGCTTTCAAAATTCAACCACAGAATGACACTACAAAAGCGAGGTGTAGTCTGTAGCCAGGGTCGGAGTGGGGATGATCCATAAACTCTTTATGTGCCAGTTTAAACGTGCATTGAATATAGGCAGTGCATTGGGTGCAATCAATATGGAAAATAGCCCATACACATATAAACCCAGGTTAAACCCGGGTTTGATATGCACCTCGAGGTTATGAAGCTCACGATAGTTCACACAAATGGTTGATGAATCACATATTGGAATTTGAGATATGCAACCTCAAGGTGCTTCTCACAACCAAGTTTAGATGGGTCCGAGCTAGTGTTCATTGTTTACTACTCTGCAACCTAAGACCATATCAAATAATAGTCTTGGGTCATATTTAGCAACCCGACGTGCACAAACAACGGTACTTCAAATTTGGAGAGACATAAAATTTTAGCACAAAAGCAAAACAAAAGCGTGCTTGCTTCATTGCCTTCGACAGAGAATTCATGGTAACTATCAATCTATGCTTACCAGCCATTCCTTGTGACCCTGTAACCTGTCCGAATTGAGTGTCTTAACAACAATAGTGAGGCCGATTCCAGGATTGACAGTAGCAGTACCATTCTCTTCTATCCAGCGTTTTAAAACATAGCCAAACCCACCTCCACCGAGAACACTCTCTGGCCTAAATTTCTTGGTGGCAGATTCTAGCTCATTGAATGTGAATTTCAACAACTCGGATGATATTCTTAATTGCTCCTCTAGCATGGGAGTAGTTGGAATGCTCTCTGTACTAGCAGTGCTAAACGAAGGACCTGTCTAGGAAGTTGGAAATGGTCTGCCACTATCATTGGGATTCTTGGTTTCAGCTGTGCATCAATGCGTCATACAAATAAAACCCATCTATCAGTTGGCTTTTAAGGAATTCAAAAACCGGAAATTCTATTGCAATTACAATTTTAAGAACAAACCAGACATAATAATCTATTGGAATTCACAAACCAAATTATAACTTAATACCAACTATTGGAATTCACTCCTTTTATGAAAAAAAACGCGTATTGTAGTCTAAACTATCTGTGACAAAACGATGTGCAACTTTATATTTTAAAGCATGGCTTGCAATTAAGTAAACCTCCCATGCGCTTTTAACCTTTTTCAATTAATAACCATAAACATCTTATGGTAAAATTAGAACATAATACCAACTATTGGAAAAAAAAGTATTGTAGTCTAAACTATATTTGACAATGGCGTCACCATCCTTCACATTAGTGATGCAACAATCAAGGTTGGTCCTTTTGCAACAACCTAGAAGATGAAGATGACGTTAAGAAATTAACTATGATTTTTTATGTCAAAGCATATTAGAAATTACTTATTTTTTAGTTTTTTTAAATATTAATTAATTTAAAATAAATTTAATAATATCTAAAATTAAATATTTAAAATTTATTTTTTTCTTATAAATTATTACAAAATATTTATAATTTCATATTTAAAAATAATAAAATTTCATCACATATTTTTACACTCAAATGGAAATTTTGACATCAATACCAAGGGAGTAAGTGAGAGATAATTTTTAACCATCTGATTATAATTAGTGTGTTGATTAAGAAAAATTAAAACCTTTTATGCAATAATAGTTTTAGGAAGTGCTAACCTTTTATTCATATTTCATAGCTATAAGCTTACGATGTACTCTGATTCGATTTAAAAAGAAATAGATTTTTGTACATTAAATATTGTCAAATTAAAATGAAAATAAATCAACAATATCTGTTTTCTTAGATAATCCTTTATGTCGATGGATATCGATCCCTCATCAAGAGCAAGCGTTATTTGAATAGTTTTAGATCATTTAAAATTTGATCAAAATTTGGAATCCATAAAACCTTAAATTTATGTATCATTTCGTTATTATTTTACATTGAAAAATTAATACCAAATCTCAATAATGAATCTTTGATATCTAACGACTTTTCGGCCATACTTGGAAATCCTCCTCCAAAAACAGAATCCTTGTGGAGCTTCGAGTGCTTTGTAAATTTTTACAAAGTTTCATATCAAAACTACCCATCAGTTCAATAGTTCCATACAGGATTTATGTAAGTTTGCTTAATTTTTACAAACGATTATGGGGAAGATGCCATAGGAATAAGGAACAACCTTGAACGACCTAAGATAAGAGTAGCTTATTCCCTGGCGAATGAATTTATAGAAATATGAAAATTATTGCTTTGGCTTCAGTATGTGAGCAATTGTGACTACCGCGCGCATGGTGGGTCTTCGGACATTCTGCTTTCATATACAGAGCAGGGCCACGGAAAAAATATGCATGGCCTCCTCCATATGAACGCTTGTAAGCTTAGGATCAATAATCTTCATAACCCCCTCTTTGGCTGAGTTTGTCATCTACTTTGCCCACCCTGCGATGTTCATTCCCTCTTCAAAATCGCTTTCACCTACTGATTTCTTGCCAGTAATCAGCTCAAGCAGAACCACTCCAAAGCTGTATACATCGCTCTTCTCGTCCACTTTTAGAGTGTACGCGTACTCTGTTAATTCAATAATTAACTTAAATTGTAGGTTAGATCACCGTCAACTTTTTCTCTTTAATCAGTTATACTTCTACACAAATATTTGGAGTAATTTGGTGCAAATAGTTCAGAGTTTAATTTACTCTCACATGTTCAATTACAACTTGTTGAACGCCTATTAACAATAAACAGTTAGGCCACTTTGTACTAACATTGGGTATTGGGGTATTGGGGAAATGACCCTGGATCATGCTTGGTTTATGTCTTTCAACAAAATTAAGAGTGCCTGGTTTCTGTCTTTCAACAAATTAAGAGCCCTTTCCCGTACAATGTCAATTATTTAGCCTTTGGGTGGTAACCTTCCCAGAAAAACAATTCAGTTCGTAATTGCTCAAACAAGTTTATTAAACCCTCTTCATCCCACCCGCGACCCCACCCCAGCCAAACCCTGCCTCAGGTTTTGTCGAGATTCTTCAATGCTGATAACAAGAAAATTATAGGCTCATCACCAAGGATGAGAGAGTCGTTAAGGCTGATAACTAGTTAAAAATGTACTCCCAACCAAAAAAAGTAAAACAAGTGCTATATTTTGTTTAACTTGAATACTAGCATACATACACATTCATACTTCAAAGGTGGTTTCCAACTGAATTGGCATGAAAATGAGTTTTAACTGAGTCAAAATATATTATTTGCCTCAGAATTACAGTAAACAAGAACCCGATTTCCTATCATTCTTCTCTATTTCGTGCATCCACTTACAATTTCTTTGGACGATGCAAGGCCAAACTGGATGCCTGTCAAAGCTGCTGCGGGAACCGGGCTGCTTCTTCCATCGTGCCAATAAACGAAGTGACTGACTTCTTCAGTCATTGGCCTTCCTTCCCTCTTCTTAGTCTGCAGGTAAAGAGCAAGCAAGCAACTGATATTCCTCATCCTTCTAAGTCTGTAGGTGAAAAGCAAGCAACCAAACAACAAAGCCAGCGGAGCAGAAAAAGAAAATGAAGATTGTGTGCGACAAGCGAGAGAGCTAGTTATAATAAGTATTTCATCGTCCTGCCACTCACTCGTATACAGACTCAGGCATAGAATGGCCCGCCATTGCTTTTCAATGGACATGTGGCAGTATGCCCATGACTTGAAGTCTGTCGTGGGTTGTTGCTTGGGCAAGGAATTCTTTTCCCAAAGAAATGAAAACCATTTTCCAATACATGCCAGTGCGACTGCTTACGCCATCATGCCGCCGGGTTTTGGGGCACAAAGTCCCAGGCCTACATCACTTCCAGAAAATGAATAGGAGCAAAGTTAAATGAATATTTAAATAATTCAAAAATAAAAAATTAATCCAAACTATAGTAAAAACATTTGAAAAATAAAAAAATTAAATATGCCTTTCGAATTAATCCACCTAACCGATTCATATATATTCCCTGTCGGGAACATAATAATGTATTTATTAAATCACCTCTCTTTATTTGCATGTTCACAAGGTTTTTGGACATAACAATTTTTTTTTTGTTTTGTAATTGGTGCTTCTCTTTGGTATAGGTGCATTGGTGCGTCTTTGGTATAAGCACACCAGTGCCCTTGTCTCATCAAAATGCATCAATGAAAAAACTCCGCTAAAGTCTCCAACCACCAAGATGTTTTAGTTATAATAAATTTTCGTAAAAACTTCCGCTAAAACATCGATTACCATTGGCAGAGGTTGTAGTGGAGGATTTTTTGAAAATTTTGACCAATCTTCTAACACTAAAAACCTATGTTATAACCTCTGCTAGAGGGCCTTTTCCTTATAGTGACAAGATGCCATCCATCATTCTTGTGAATGTTGTTGGAGCATTAGTAAAGCCAAAATGCATGACCAACCACTTACAAATACCTTCTTTAGACTTGAAGGTTGTCTTCCACACATCAATTTGCTTGATTGAGACTTGGTGGTATCCTAACTTCAAATAAATATTGAAGAAGAACTTGACACCCTTAAGCTGATAAAGAAGACCATTAATTAATGAGATTGCGTATTGATTATTGACGATGATTTTGTTCAAGGCTCTATAATCAATGCAAAGTCACAATGCCCCAACCTTTTTATGCACCAACACAATTGGGATCCCACAAGGTGAGGATCTTGGTCAAATGTGGCCCTTTCATACGAGCTCTTGAACCTAACGTTTGATTTTCTCATTCTCTAAAAGAGAGCGTCTGTATATTGGGCCATTAGGCAAGGGAGCACCAGGTATCAATTGAGTGTTTGACTTGATAGTGTAAAGGCACCCATTTAAGTGAGACAAAGATGACTCTACTTCCTATGTGTAGGCATGCCTCGTGTTGAGGCTGTGACAGTCATAGTGGTCTTCCATCCACCTTCTATTCGAACCATAAAGAAGACAAATTATCCTCTCAGTGAATTACTAGTATAAATGTTAGAGAAATATTTATCTCGATGATACATTGTCAATTATGTCACGTGAAAAGCAAGTTTTTGACCTATATTTCATTATGTTTGACATAATGACTCATGTACACCCACTATTCAACCCTAATAATGACCTATATATCACTTGCACAACATCTACAATATTGACTGTATTAACTATCTTTATTTTGACCTTATCGTCGATTGGTATGATGTAAGTCTAAATGTAGTTTGCAAATTGGGTCAAAAAGATTTATGGATGAGAAATAGGCCAAATATGGTCTAAGTTAGTACCCATGAAATACCAAATGAAAATAAAGTCAAAATTTTGAGCTCATGTTGTATTATTAAGATGTAAAGTATGTGCAAGGGCTCATTGCCAGAGGTGTGGGAAAGTGGTTAAATCAAAGCACTTTCAATGTTCATACTTGGGTTCAAAACTCCTTAAGACATATTACTGTGATAATGCAATTAAAATAGTTAATCATTACACATGAGATTAGGTGGAAATCTCAACGACCAAATATCTCAACAAGTATTCGTTAATAATTGTCCTTAAGAGCAGGGGAAGTTTGAATGGCCAAATTAATCAATGGATAGAGACTAAATACAAAATAAAACCATGGTTGAGAATTTGAACGCTTGTTAATAATTGTCCTTAAGAGCAGGGGAAGTTTGAATGGCCAAATTAATCAATGGATAGAGACTAAATACAAAATAAAACCATGGTTGAGAATTTGAACGCTAGATGATCAAATTTCTCAATAGAGAAAGCCAAACACAAAGTAATTTACAATTATGAATTGGCAAAAAAAACCTACATTTATCAATGCCCTTAACACATCAAAAGAAGTAAAGTTTGGTCACAGAGAAAGACCTAAAACTACTTTTGATTGACTCAGAACTTGTCTTCCTCGGATACAAGGAAATAGGTTAACAATCCAAGGCCCAAAGGCATCCAGAAAGAGTGAGAATATGTCTCCTCATGGATCACCAAAGAGTTATTTTAGGTGGTGTGGTTTTCTTAAATAATAATGACAAGTAACTCGCATTTGTGAAAACAACCCATAATGACTAGAGATCCCATTACAAATGTGACATCTAAATTTTGATAGATTTTGCCATATTAAAAAAACACAAAAATAAAATATAAATACTAGAAAAAATCATACATATACCTAAACAAGAAAAAGCTTAATATCCAACCTCTTACATTAACAAAACCAAGAAATATACCAATGAATTTAAAATTAAACTACCCCATCTGACCAACCTTTCACTTACTCACTTACCCAACCTTACTTACCACACATTCAGCCAGGAAGAGGAGGGTAGCCACTATTAAACCCCCCCTACTTTGGTTCCACACACTAAATCAATAACCACATTTTGCCCACACGTCTACAATAACTTGATCACGGTTAAGCAAAGAGACCCCGGATTTTGATGTTTTTTTAACCATGGGAACAACAACCTCCCAAGAGTATATCCAACAACAAGCCAGATATACCAATAACTTACTCACTTACCCAACCTTACTTATCACATATACCAATAACTTACTCACTTACCCAACCTTACTTATCACCCATTCAACTAGGAAGAGGAGGGCAACCACTAATAAAACCCCCCTACCTTGGTTCCACACAATAAATCAATAACCACAGTTTGCCCACACGTCTACAATAACTTGATCACAGTTAAGAAAAAAGACCCAAGATTTTGATGGTTTTTTTTTTGTTTTTTTAACCATGGGAACAACAACCTCCCAAGAGTATATCCAACAGCCTACAAGCCAGATATACCAATAACTTGTGACTTAGCAGAGGCCGAGACGTCCCGAAGCCCTTCGAGGTGAGCCTCTATCCCAGGGGTCGCCTACCCTTCAAGCTTCGTCACAATAGGCCAATGAGCATCCTTACCCCCGTCGGTTTTGAACCTATAACCTCCAAGGAGATAACACATGTTCTTAACCACTAGGCCCACTCAGATGCTCTTGATGGTTTTTTTGTTATCACCCATTCAACCCGGAAGAGGAGGGTAGCCACTATTAAAACCCCCTACCTTGGTTCCACACAATTAATCAATAATCATATTTTGGCCACATGTCTACAATAACTTCATCACGGTTAAGAAAAGAGACCCCGGATTTTGATGGTTTTTTTTGGTTGGTGTTGATATACACAAAACAAAATTCAAGTTAGGAGTGTCGTATGTTTAAGTCCATAACTAATCCATGAAAACACGGTTACAGGGTTTGAAGATTCAGAATGAATGAAACTACATTCTCTTCGTTTTCATATATCCCGCCTTTGTTCTGAATCCCGGCAGTATGTTATGAAGAGTTAAATTACTAGCAATTATACCGAAAGAAGGCATGAGGAGGGCCTCCACATTGTACTAACACTTCGATTTGTTCACCATGGACAGCGGTATATCTCTGCTTTATTTCCGCTTAATATCTTGTGTTATTCCTTTATTCTGCCTTTTGCAGGGTTTTTGTATAGTAGGGTTTGCCTTCTGGCATGGCTTCGAATTGTGAATTGAATATTATCTGGGTACTGAGAATTTCTAAAACCTATTATGCGGAATGTGTTATGAAAAAGAAAATATTACGTGGGTGCTTGTAAATCCTCACCCTTGCCAATCCTTAGAAGGGCTATTGTAATTTGTACTGATTTCCCAGTTAAATCTCTGGGTGGCTATGGTTTGTGAGTTAGTTACTGTATTATGCGAAGGAAAGATTTGGAAGCAATTTTTAATTTAATTGGTTCATATTTGGGTACATCTTGGTTGTTGTTTGCAGCTACAGAGAGTTCAAGTGATCCGAACGCCTCAGCAGGGCAGGAGCTTGGGTGGTACATACTAGGAGACAATCAAGAATACGTGGGTCCTTACACAGTTGCTGAACTAAAAGGTGAGTCGGGGTTCATTTTTTTGTTCTTAATTTTATTTTTTAAAGCCCCCTGTTAAAGTCCAGAAGCATTACAACATCAGACAGCCTACTTGAAACATAATTGAAAGCTGGCACAGAGTACCCTTATGCCAAAATCACCCAGTATTTTTACCTGGTCCCCACTATTTTTTTGTGCCTCCGGGGAAATTGAATGCTGGTGGGTGGCATGACAATGCAATTACATCTGAAGCGCGGCTCTATTTGCATAGTTTCTTTATTTTTGGAATGTTCATGTGGTAAACTCGGAAGTTTTCTTTTAATAACAAAGATAAAGACCAAGCTCGCCAGTCAGGTTCCCCATAGATATCACAATGTGAACCAGGTATATAATTTATATTGCAAAATTTAAACAGTTGTCTATGCCCAATCTCTCTTCATGGTCAAAAGCTACAATTGAAAACAGTACCGGGCACTGAAATGTCATCATACCAGTCTATCTGCAAAGGTCTTTGGCTGACAATTGGCATGGTGATCTGTCCTGTTTGCTGCTGGAGAAGAACGGATCACTGAACATGGGGGCACACCTAGGTGAGGAAGTCGTTGGAGGAGCTTTTAGCACTTGCTGATTCTCATCAGGCTATCTACTTCTTCTCTCGCGAGCCTTTTAGTTGTGAAATCCAATTGCAATCTAATATGAGCTTGAGCTTGGGTCATGTTCCCTACCTGTCTCACCAGACAGTTATGCTCCTCTTGTCTTTCCTGCTCCGTTACTTTCTGACCCTCTTCTGTTGCTCTAATCAGCTTTAGTACTGAGCCAAAATGTCCTGTCATTCTCTCTATTGCTTTCTTCAATTTTTTTTGTGGTGAATGCTCATTCATCTCTGGTTCAATCATTTTCTCTTCTAGTCCAGCCAGAAACCTGTGGATTTTTTGCTTGAACATTGTTACAATAAAATATACATTTTGAGCTCCCCTAGATTTCTGATCTTGCTAGGAGGATGATTCTCCTGACCCCTTGACATTCTTCTTTGCCTACTCAACTCAGAGTTGACCTTTGGCTGTCACTGCTAGGATCTAAATCACCCAAAACAACATATTAAACATTGGACACCGCAATGCCACTCCAATGGCATGCAATATAGTGAATAGAAATATTCTTTAAATGCCACTTCGAGGGGACAAACCTTCCAATCACACTAGACAAGATAAAATAAGATAATTTTATTAATGTCCAACTAATGTTCACAAAAGCAGGTCAATGGGATTGGTGAGTACAAAGATGTTATTACAAAACAAGAGTACCAAACAACCTCCTATAAAAAGTAGAAGACAGGTCATGGAAAACATGAGGAACCCTTGACCTCGACAATGGGAGACTGCACCAGGGTGGAGATTTACAAGCGCAAAGGAAGAAGATCTAGCAGTAATGAGTAGGTTTATTATGGATTAGACCTATCTCTCCTAACATCTGAGGTTGAATGAAGGAAACTTAAGATAGTATGTTGTCCAGAGGAAGGGATGGAATACTTGGTTGTGCAATGAGATTCCTGTAGCTGCAATAATATTGTCCAACAATTGTGATAACCATACATGAGCAATATAGAACCAACATTCAAGGCGGCGCTCTCGTGATCGAATGCTGAGAGAACTTGTGAGCTGGCTGTTGCGCAGGTTTCTGTGAGGGTCGAGGCCAGACTGGGGCAGGCCGATTCCTGCAAGCAGCCCCTCTGCTTTGCAGCTCTTGGATCAAAGACCTTCCTCATCTCGTGCTCATCAGGCTGGCTGCATGGCTTCTCAACCACTAGATCCTCCTCCGGATGAACCCAAAAGTAACCTAGATCTTGCTTTCCAGGCCTTGGTTGCCTCCACCCTGATTCTTCATGCGGTGCTAACTCCAGTTTCCAACTTTGTGAAGCGAGTAGCAGTGCCAAGAGTTCAAATCATGTCAGCAGCTTCACGGATGAAAGCTCTGTTAGTAACCCCGAAAAAGGGCAGGAAAAAACTCAGGATCAACCTACAAAAAGCATAGGAACCCTCATCAGCAATCAATTTGATGCTCTGCAAACCGAAGAAGGGGAAATCCCAGATCTAGAAACTCAGAACAAGGAAGATAGAATAGAAGGCAGTAGGACCCAATCCCCAGTAGCACTTTCCCCAATAGTGGTAGAAGAGGTCTCAGAGAAGGTCCCTAATAGGTCGGCCTCCCCTAGAGGAACTTGGGCAGAGATGGTGGCAACAGAGGAAGAGATGGTGGCAACAGATGAAGAGAACATTGGGAAAACATATGAAAGATCGCCTTCCCTTGGGGGAACATGGGCAGAAATGGTTAGGCACAGCAGGATCAACCCAAAGCAGGCATCACCAGGTCAATCATTATCTCAAGAAACCCAGGAAACAACAGGGCTAGGGCTATCCCAAGCCACGAGAGGAAGAAAATCTCAAAGGAAACAGCGAGAGCAAGAGGCAGAAAGAGAATTAGAACTAGGAAGGCAACTCAGCATAAAAGATACCAGACTGATTCAAAATGTCAAATCTTCTGGAGCCAGAGACTTCAGACCCCGAGCAGGGCCTCATGCGTTCAAGAAATAATGAAACTAGTCTCTTGGAATTGCAGAGGCCTGAGAGGATCAATCAAGGTAGAAGCTTTGAAAAACATCATAAATACTGAGAGACCAGACATTCTGCTTGTCCAAGAGGTTATGTGCAGGTCATCTCTCTTCTGGAAATCCAGTGTTGGGAAGGCCATTAGTTCTAGAGGCGCTTCAGGTGGAATAGCAACTTTCTGCAGAGCATATAAATTCAATATCAAATCAACAAAAGAAAGCACACACTGGATATTAGTAGAAGTGCAAAACAAAAGCAATATGGAATTGATTTACATTTGCAATGTATATGGGCCTACCCATTACAGAGAAAAAATGGATTTTTGGGACTCTTTACTTTCTTTGAAGACGGACCTGCATGGGAAAGAAGTTATCATAGTTGGAGACTTCAATACAACAAAATCAAGCGTGGAAAAAAGAGGAGGCTCGATCATCAAAGACTCTTTTGGTGAAAAACTAGAAGATCTGATGGCAGAACTAGATCTTCTGGATCTTATGCCCAAAAATGGGAAATTCACCTAGAGCAACAAGTGAGCTGGACTAGGACACATTGCTGCAAGATTAGATTGGTATCTGGTAAGTACAACCTTCCTACAAAAATATTTTCTTCCTTCTTCTCACATTATTTCTTCAACTACTTTTGACCATAAGCCCATCTCCCTCTCCTCCTTACCTACAAACTTGGGGCCTATTCCCTTTAGGTTCAACCCCCTTTGGTTGAAGAACGCCAAAACTCTAGATCTTATTCACTCAGCTTGGAAATCTTTTTTCTTTGGCTCCCCCAGCTTCATATGGGAGTCAAAGCTCAAGGCTATTCGCTCCTCCTTGAAAATCTGGGCAACGACCTTCTACTCAAAACCTGCCATTGTAAAAAAAGCCTTCAATTAGGTTTGGATACCCTCCACTCTAAAATGGACGTAGAAGAGATCACTCCTAAAATCTTAGCTCAAGAAAAGGCCCTAAATTGTGAAATTCTAAAAGCAGCCAGACATGAAGAAGAGTTTATGAGAATCAAATCTTGCCAACTTTGGTTAAAAGGAGGAGCTAAAAACACAAACTACTTCCATAAACAAACCAAAATAAGATTGAGCTTCAACTTCATCAACGGATTGAAAAACAAAAATAACCAAATAATCTTCGGGTAAGGCAATATCAAGAAGCTGGCATTGCATTACTTCAATCAACTGTATTCTGACAGTGGCGAGACAGATCCTTTCTCCCAAGCGGATCCGCTAACAGACATTCACTCCAGCATTTCTGAAGAAGAGAACAAGGAGTTGGAAAAGCCAATCTCTGAAAATGAGATTATAGAAGCAATCTGGACCCTACATCCAGATAAGTCCCCAGGACCTGACAGGTTTACGATCAGCTTCTATCGAGCTGCTTGGGACATCATTAAAGAAGATCTGAAGAAAATGCTAAATTGGACCAGGGAAAAAGATAAAATTGGAGGAGCCACAAATTCCACCTTATTGGCTTTGATCCCAAAAGAAAAAAATCCTCTTTCGATTGACAAGTTCCGTCCCATCTCCTTATGTAACACCTCTTACAAAATTCTTACCAAAATCCTTGCTACAAGAATGAAAAAAATCATGGAAAAGATTATTTCGGAAACTCAAGGAGGTTTCATTGTTGGTAGACAAATCATGGATAATATAATCATTGCCCAAGAGGCCATTCATTCAAGCTTGGGACGCAAACAACAAGGTATGGCCATCAAGCTGGACACGGCAAATGCTTTTGACAGGGTTAATCACTTCTTTTAATTTGAGATCATGCTCAAAATGGGATTTTCCAATTTTTTTTGCAGATGGATCAAAGCATGCATAAGCAGCCCGTGTATTGTGCCTCTTGTTAACGGCAGACCACCTGGCTTTTTTCAAGCCTCTCGAGGACTCCGTTAAGGTTGCTTGCTTTCCCCACTTTTATATCTCATTGTAGTAGAGTCTTTAAGCAAGAAGCTACATGCCATGCAAAACAATGGAGAACTCAGAGGTCTAAAAATTGCCAGAGGAGTAAAAAATGCTAATCACGCACAGTATGCAGATGGCACTATACTTTTAGGTGGAGCCTCTGTCAGAATTGTTGAAAGATTCAGAGAAGTCATCTCCACCTTTCTCAAAGCATCAGATGGGAAAGTTAATGCTGTTAAAACCAAAATCTATGGTTGGAATTGTCTTGCTAGAACAATGGCCAGGATAGCTAAGACGCTAGGATATGAAGGCTGCATAAACTGGAACTCCTTTAGATATCTAGGAATCCCGATTCACAAAGGAAAAAAGAAAAATTCAGATTGGAAAGAACTGGTAGAAAAAATCAAAAAGAAAATTCATTCTCTGTGAGCTATTTGGCTCAATTCAGCAGGGAAATTGACCCTCATAAATGCTGTTTTGGCAGCGTTCCCAATCTTCATTTGTTCCATTTCATTAGCCCCCAATTCGATTGTTCAGGAGATTGAAAAAGAGCTAAGACTCTTTCTTTGGCAGGGAGGAAAACACAACGTCAATAAGAAGCTTCATCTTATCAATTGGGACACGATATGCAAGCAAAAAGACAGTGGAGGAGCGGGAGTCAAAGACTTGGTTGCAATGAACCTAGCGCTGGGTGCCAAAATCATTTGGCAAATGATTGCAGGAAACAGAGCCTGGTGGAAGGATGCACTGAGGAAGAAATACCTAAATGGAAACAAAGATAGATGCTTGGCTGACATTCCAATTAACTAAAACGTGTCTCCAATCTGGAAGTTAGGCCAAAGCACAACATTCATCATCCAAGATGATCTGCGATGGTCAACTGGCAACGACAGGAAAATTTGGATTTGGGAGGATAACGTGGGCACTGCACAACAATGTGACAACCTCGTGGACCTCAAGAGACGGATGGATAGCCAAAATCTCTCCACTAGCAATGACATTTCGTCTTGGCATAGCAGTGGAAGATGGGCTGGATGGAGACCCTTGGAAATGCCAGATCGGTGAGGATGGACTACACTCTGTTGCAATCGCTCCTCCAAGGTTCGTTGCCGATCCACATCAATTTATTAGACTCTAGAAGCTGGGGAAAAACCGGAATATACATAGTGAAGGCTAGTTACAATGCAATTCATAATAATAGCAGGAAAGAAGGCATGTGGAAAAATGTATGGAGCAATGACGGGCTTCCTAAAATTATTTTTTTTGCTGGCTCTTAGTTCATAAATTTTTTCTTGAGAGTCGAGAATTTATAAAAGAGGGGAATTGAAGGACCGTCTCGTTGCATTCTGTGCAAAAATGCAGAAGAAATGCAGAAACATCTCTTTTTGGATTGCCCATTTGCTTATGAGGTATGGTGCTCAGCTCTTAAAGAGCTTCATTTTAATTGACATGGAATTTGAATTGGCGTTGAAAGGCCCATTTTTCATCCAAATTTCCTCTAATGGTTAAATGCATGTGATTTCTTGTATTTTTGCGTTCTGTAATTAGTTAGGATCTTAGTGTATTTTCAATTAATAATTGCTAATTATTTGGGATTCTAAATCAAATATGTGATCGAGTAAAATTAATACCTTTACAAATGATGCCAGAAGCCTTTATTTATGTCAGGATTCCTAGACTTATCTAACTTTAGAGCCTACCTTACTAAAAGGTAAAATAACTAAAAGTTAGGGGTTTTCACCCATAAGCCGAGGATTAAACCACAAAAGATTAAAAATATTGATAAAATAGTGCAATTGGCTTCATCGGGATGAAGTGATGAGTTGGGGGAGGATGTCATGCCCCAACTAACCGCAACTATTTATAAGATCCCTCAACGCCATCCCTTTTAGCAAGGCAAAGCTTTCTAGAAGAAGATGACGTCATGATGAAGTGAGCACATGCGAGCGAACCAAGAGGAGGGGTCATACAAGAAAAGAAAGGTCCAAGTGGGCATACATGAGGTGTGCTAAATCGGGTATGACAACACTTACAGACGTAATCATCTTCTACATAGCAGAAACATGAGTGTGGCTAGGATCCCCTAAGCCATGTGTCCTAATGGGTCTATCCCAAGAAGCATCAAACACCAAGCTAGGGCACAAATGGCCCAACATGACAGGGGCCTTTCGTCTATCAAGGGGCAGTCAACAATGCCCCTAAGTCAATACTCCTTGAGGTGAAATCCAAGAGGACCTACCATGATCGAACCATGGGTATTGAGCCTAGCTAGATCAACACCTTTGCATAAATAATCCTAGACTTGGCCTTTTACAATGGCAAAATACCCCTTCACTCTTGTATACCTTGCTAATCTGTAGCAAACATAAATAAATGACTAGTATTAAATATTAATCATAAATAATAATAAATAATATAAATAAATAACAATTAATAAATATAATTAGAAATTAATGAAACGTTGAGAGACATGCTTGTTCACCTTCGTGACCAGTCAATGCCTATATAGGTAAACTGTCATGTAGTGTAATTATTCATCTTTTATTCAGTATAAAAATATTTATATACATATACTTGATATATTACATCATTGAAGCATTCAACTATACTTTTCCACTTCATTGGTATTGAAGCTGAAAATATTGGTGTCACACAGCGTGTGTGATATGCTAGAAATGCTTAAGGCAATTGATACAAAGTTCGAATCAAATATAGTTGCTAAAAAGAGATCTAGCATGAAGGACACCACCCTAGAGTCACAAATGGAGACCATTTTTTTTAATACTAGGGAAATCGACAACTGGGGAATGGCATGTACTCGTGTCACATGGGGTCCAGGGATCCAATCCTGCACCACTATAAACCTAGGTGCCCCATTACCGCTCGCAAGCATGGGACACGGGTAAGCCCAAGTGCGATTTGAACTCATAACCTCTGTTTACCATATGTGACTTCATATCAAGCGAATTGCCAATAAGCCACACCTGTGTGGGCTTTTTAAGAGGACACGGGGGTGGGCTTTGATTCACTTAATACAATTGCTCTAGGTGGAACCACATGTTCGACCACTACCTCAAGTTGACCCCATAGCTCCAGGTTTGACCTTCATTGGAATTGAACCTTGCCCATTGGTGAAAAACTTCTTGGTCTTCACCAATGGATCGGCCACAAACGGAGACCATTATATTTGACGAACGGAGACCATTATATTTGACGATGATGGTAGTTTTCAGAATTATCCATGCATTGATCAAACGCAGTCACACAATCCCATAATCGTGGAGATTCCTATAAAGACAATTGGTTATGGATTATTTTTTATGCATGATGTGTGCAAGGATAAAGCGAAAGTGATGTTGACACAGATGATGAGATAATTGTAGATAATTCGATGCCAAGAAATTCCCATGCAAAAGAGGAAAGCATTTGTTTAAGTTTACTGAAAAATGAGTTTCGAGAAAGGACAATCGAGACTGCTTTTCCAGTACACCCACAGTCACACATAGAGTATCCCTGTTTATAGGGTCGGCTTTCAAATCATTTTATGTTGATTAACAATGACACTACCGATGCTTCATGTTATTACAGTGGACTGTTTGCTGTGGATGATGTGCTTAAGGATAAAGGTGATTTTGAAAAGGCAGTAAAAATACTACGTAGCCATAGACAATAAGTTTCTCTGTTGAAGGTTGAAGTTAAAATGGCTTCTTCAATCACAAAGGCCATAAGGAAGGCCACAAAGGACATCCTAGGAAATAGTATTAGACAATTTGATACTCCTACTCATGCCCCATCTCAAAGAGGCAATCTCATTCAGGTAAAAAACAACAGTACAGTGCCAATATCCCATCATCAAAGGCAAGACAAAAAATAATTTATTTGTGCAAAAGGGAAAATGTAGGCAACCCCATCAAGAGTTACAGTTTTAGAAGGAACAATAAAAGGTGTTCAACCTTTAGGAAGGGTGCAAGAGAAGTGTGAGTGGCAAAGACCATCTCCAGAAGAGAACAACTTTTCGACCCCCATGTCATGGCCATCATCCACCTTTGCCCCATTTATTCAATATCATGTGAACAATAATGTACAAATTGGTAATTCTACTAAAACGGTGCCTACTGAATATCAAGAACAATGGATGCCACAGCCTTTGCACACCATGCAACAACAACCACGGTTGCCTCGGACACCAGGGAGGACAATTTAAACCCCCTCCACATCAGCAATATCCCAACCTTCAATTGTCGCTGGAAGCAATGATTAAAGAACTGAAACGAGTAATCAAAACCTGGGCAAGAGAAGCATTTGAGAGTTATTTGCCCACTTTGACTCTAGCGAGAAGCTAGATTTTGAAGTTGAAGATGTTCTCATAAAGATAGTGGAATATTTTGCTGATAAAGTGACCAACTTTGCTTCTTGTTTGGAAAAACATCCCCCCAAAAAAAAAACATGCGACCAGATGCGCACTGGTCTGAAGCTGAAGGAGGATCCCCAAGCCTATGAAGTTTTCTTAAGCCCTTGCGGTTTGGTTATTCACGGCAACATTGAACATATCCTGAGCTTAAAATGCGAATTGTTAATGTTACCAAGCCACTATCAAAGAGAGATCCTGTAAATTTTCCTTCAAACCTCAAACTAGGGCTAAAACAATATATTTAATTTGTTTACTGAAATAACCACACATGAATCTCTTTACTAGTATGCAGCGGAATATAAATAACTGAGAAACATTCACAACATCACATCACAATATAGACCTTATTATTTTGGGTATGGAAACCCCCAGAAAAACCCAAGCTGTGAAAACCAGTGCAGCAATCAGATATGGAATTTATTTTATCAAAATATGGAACTTTTACAACTAGCAGGTAAAATACACCCAACCTGGCAAACTGAAAACCTCAGCAAAATCACTGAGCAACCCAACAACAAAGCTCTGTTGCTCGGTGCAGCTGTATGGCCCTGCATCAGTAGTACGACCTACTGTACGGAATTCGTACGGTTGCTGATGTCAACAATAAGGATCCGTACAGTACTGTACGACACCCCTGCTGCGTGTGACAATGCTCCTTTGCGCAATCTTTACAGTCTCTGTTTGGCTTGGTGAACTTGTCGTGTAGATGCTCCTTCATCTTTTCTGCAAACTCCTCTGTTTGACTTCTCCTTGTTTGCATCCTGTCTGTGTACGTGTCATCTCCACCAAATCTCCTTTTAACTTTATTGGCTAAGCGAAAACTGTAACTCTCACTATGGATCTATGTGAGAATCAATGGCCAAGATTAGATTAGCCATTATTTAAATATTTCACTTTTCACTTTAATAAAGTGATTACATTAAAGTCAAAATCAAATTAGAATAATTAAAGTATTTTCCTTAGTCGAAACTTAGGAAAACCACTTTAATAGATTTGAATTCCAGATTAATATCTCTCTAGCATGAAAAGACACATGCAATGCTAGAGGACCTTCCTTGTTGCTGCTTTCTAACACTCCCTCTCAATGAGGAAGGGATTTGGTAGCAACTCCAACTTATCCCTGGACTTCACAAAACTGTGTCTGCAAAGTGCTTTGGTGAAAATGTCTGCCACCTGCTCATCTCTTTGTATGTACTCCAACCGAATGGTTCCTCTGTGAACACAATCTCTCAAGAAGTGGTACCTGATGTCTACGTGTTTGCTCTGGTCATGGAACACTGGATTTTCAGATAGCCTGATGCCACTCTGATTGTCACAATGAACTTTTGTAGCCTTTAGCTCACACTCGAACAGCCCTAAAACTTGAAAGTAACTTCCTCAGCCACATACCCTCACAAGCAGCTATGCTGGCTGCCATGTACTCGGCCTCTACCGAGCTCAATGCAACTGACTTTTTCTTTTTGCTGAACCAAGAAACAACACCTGATCCAATGCTGAAACAACAACTTGAAGTACTCTCTTGAAGTACTCTTTTGGTCCTCTACACTTCCTACCCAGTCAACATTGGTGAAGCCTACTAACTGTACACTCCCCTTGCTCTCATAAACCAATCCATACTCCACTTTACCTATGATGTAGCGAAGTATGTGTGTTGCAACTGACCCATTAGAGGAAATTTCAACTTAAAATGGGCCTCCTAAGGAAAATTAATAAAATAATAGTTAAAATAATAAAATAATATTTATTAATTTTTGAGGAGGAAAAGAAAAAACTACTTTTTTGTTCGTATTTGCGACATATCTCCTTGTGTTTTTACTCAAATTTCGATCGGGAGAGCTCGTTGGATGCAGAATTTAATTCTGCATCCAATGAGCTCTCCCGATCGAAATTTGAGTAAAAACACAGGGAGATATGTCGAAAATATGAACAAAAAATAGTTTTTTTAATGATACCTATCCCCAAATTTATATTAGAANTTTGAATTTTAAAGCATTTTGATTGGCTAATACATGATGACATGGAATTTGTATTATTTTTGGAAGGCCCATTTTAAATTGAAATTTCCTCTAATGAATGCACTCTCCGAGGGTCCACCATGAATTGGTTCAGAGAGTTTGACTGCAAAGCTAATGTTTGGTCGTGTGTTGACCAGATACATAAGCGATCCGATAAGCTGACGATACAAAGTAGGATCAAATCTGTTTGACCCTGATGCATCAGTCTTCCTCCAGTTGGATACTAGAGGTATGACCATAGGCTTGCAATCCACCATCTTGAATCTCTTCAAGATCTCTACTGCATACTTCCCCTATCCAATGAAGAAGCACCCATCTCTCTGCCAAACTTCCAAGCCTAGGAAATAATGCATCAACCCAAGGTCTTTCATGTCAAACTCAACTGCAAGGTTGGACTTGCAGTCTCCAAGCAGCGTCTCATCTCCTGTACGAAATATATCATCTAGATATAAGACCAGTATGAGAGGCACCTCACCTGTCAAGAAGTACAAGTTGTGGTCAGCCTCACTCCGCTGAAATCCCATCTCTTGTAAAGAGCTCTATGTAGCCTGCATACACGCGTCTCCTTGTTCTCCACATCAAACCCCTTTGGCTACTCAATATATACCTCCTCCTCTATCACATTATTGAGGAAGATAGTCTTGACGTCCATCTGATGGACTCGCCAACCCATCTTTGCTGCTAAAGAGATAATGGTTTGAATAGAAGAATACCTGGCAACAGGGGCAAAGGTATCCTCATAGTCAACACCCTCCTTCTGTGAAAACGCCTTAGCCATGAAGCATGCCTTATACTTCTCCACGCTTCTGTTTGCTACATGCTTCATCGTGTAGATCCATCTGGATTCCACCACCTTTTTACCTTTAGGCCTTGGCACAACCTCCCATACCTGATTCTTCATGATTGAATCATACTCTTCAACCATGGCCTCATGCCACACATCATGTTGTGCAGCCTCCTCGAACCTAGAAGGTTCAGAGTTAATCAACTCTGTCATTAGTGCCGTATTGAGTCTCTTTGGTGGTTTGCTTCGCCTCATGGAGCTCTGTGGAGGATCCACTTGCTTGAAATCCTGAACTATGGACCTAAACCACTTAGGCCTTGGTTTAGTGTCTACCTGCCGCGGCTCGTGCTGCAGCTCATCCTGCAAGTCAATGAATGAAGAATCCTGTCCACTTGGCTCCCTCTGACTACCAGAACCTGTGCCTTGTGTCTATACCTATACCTGTACATTTGGCTCCTCCAACTTGACCCCCGAAACCTGTGTTGGTTGCTGCTCTGTTGGTAAGGCCATAGATCTCTGAAAGGTCTTGTCCTCATCAAACTAGACATCCGTGGTCACAATTGTCCTCTTGCGAGCAGGAATGTATACTCTATATGCCTTCGAAGTCTCGCTGTATCCAACAAGTAACCCCTTCTCTCCAGAATTGTGCAACTTCTTCCTAGTGTTAGCATGAATGTGACAATAGCAGACACTCAAATATGTGAATGTGACTGACATCTGGCCGAGTGGCTGTGAAGACCTCCTCGGGTGTCTTCCTCCCCAAAGCTATGTGGGGACACCTATTTTGAATGTATACTACAGTCCTGTACACCTCGACCCAAAGGAATAGTGGTAATCCTTGATCAAATAGCATGGCCTTGGCTGCTCCTACCATAGTCTTGTTCTTTCGCTCTGCCACTCCATTCTGCTGTGGGGTATGTGACATAGTGTGCTCTTTCTTGATCCCCTCTGTCGAACAATACTCTAAGAACTCATTGGAGGTGTACTCTTCCCCATTGTCCGTTCTCAAAACACGGATTTTCCTTCTTGTCTGGTTTTCAACGAGAGTCTTGAACTCTCGAATCCTCTTAAAGACCCTCTGACTAGGCCTTCAGGAAATAGATCTAGGTCTTCCTGGAATAGTCATCAATGAAGGTCATGCAGTAACTGTAACCACTGAAAGAATGGACACTCATAGGTCTGCAAACATCTGAATGCACTAAGTCCAAGGGCTCCTTAGACTTGTGCCCACTCTGTGGGAAAGGTTTCCTGATGTTATTCCCCAACGCACAACCCTTGCAGTGGTTATGCTTGTCCTCTTGTACCTGAGGAACTGGAATGATTGCCTGTCTCAAGAACCTCAGTGCTCCATGGTGTAAGTGTGCCATCCTCCTATGCCACAACTCACCGTGACTACTAATGTTGCTGACTAGAGCCTTTGTAGGCTCAAAGTGTAGTCTATACACCTCGCTCCTGATCCCAATTACCCGATCCAAGCTCCTATCTGACCCCTTGGGCCTGATATACACTCCATGGCCTCAAAATTTCGACTGAAATCCCTTGTCCTCCAGAGTGGAGACTGATATGAGATTCTTGGTCAACCCTAGAACATATAATACATCAACAAAATTGAGGGGTTTGCCAGACTCCCTTTGAAATTAAACAGTGCCAATTCCTTGCGCCTGATACCATGCATCATCACCCAATTCAACGTGGATACGTGTTCTACCGTCTTGCAAGTCCTTGAAGAACCTTTTCTGTCCCATCATATGACTAGATGCTCCACTGTCGATGTACCAGATATTGCTACTTGTGGTGCTTGTCATGTAAGCTATCAACCAAAACTCCTCATCGAAGTTCCTACTGAAATCCTCCACCTCTGCAGATCCCGCCTTCGGAGTGTTGCTCTTCTTCTTCCTATATCGGCACTGGGAGGCAAAGTGTCTCTGCTTATGGTAGATAAAACACTTGACCTTTCACATGTCAAGGTTCTTCTTTCCACTCTTCTTCCTCTTTGCCTTACCCTTGCACTTCCTTGTCAGGGCTAGATCCTCCTCGTTCGCAATCTGTGGGGCACTGCTGGATGAGCTTGATCCTTGACCCATGCGGGTCTCCTCCTGCACAAAGTCATCCCACAATCTCTGCCAATTAGGGAGCTTCTCCCTAGTGACAACACCCTTGACAAAATCGACCCATGGCTTAGAGAAGCCATTGATGGCTATACGAACTAGCTCCTCATCCTCAGTCTTAGAGCCAAGAACTCCAAGCTCGTCTCTGATCTGTGTGAGCCTTGTGAAATAAGGCTCCACTCCTTCTCCCTTGGCCATCTTGGTACTGGGCATCCTCTCTTGCAACACCATCTTTCGGTTTCCGTTCTTGCTTTGGTACAGACTTTCCAAAGCCTTCCACATCTCCGATGCAGTCTTCTTCCCTAAAAGGTGAGGGACTATGTGGTCGTTCACCCCATCCAAGATGATCAACATGGCACTGAAATCTATCTTCTTCCCAGCTACCAAATCTGCCGGATCTGTGGGGGCAACCTTCGTGGAGTCAATGTGCTCCTCTGCATCACTGACATCCAGGATCCTTGTGATCCTTTCTTTCCATGTAGGAAAGTTTTGAGCCCCTTGGAATCTATCATCAACTCTCAACTGCACGACCATATTGAAGTGTACTTGTCAAACCCTAGATCTGCAATCTAGGTTTGTGTCTTCAAATAGATCTGCCCCTCATCTATCACTGTTGCTGCAAATTTCTCAGGTTTATCTCACCAGAGCTCTGATACCATGTAAATTTTTCTTCAAAGCTCAAACTAGGGCTAAAACAATATATTTAATTTGTTTACTGAAATAACCACACATGAACTTCTTTACTAGTATGCAGCGAAATATAAATAACTGAGAAACATTTACAACATCACATCACAATAGAGACACTATTATTTTGGGTATGGAAACCCCCAGAAAAACCCATCATGGAAAGACCGGTGCAACAGTCAGATATGGAATTTATATTATCAAGATATGGAACTTTTACAACTAGCAGGTAAAATACATCCAACTTGGCAAACTGAAAACCTCAGCAAAATCATTGAGCAACCCAGCAGCAAAGCTTTGCTGCTCTGTGTAGCTGTACAACCCAACTATACGGCCCTGCATCAACCGTACGACCTATTGTACGGAATCTGTATGGTTGTTGACGTCAACAGTACGGATCCGTATGATATTGTACGACAACTGAACGACACCCCTGCTGTGTGTGACGGTGCTCCTCTGCGTGATCTGTACAGTCTCGGTCTGGCTTGGCGAACTTGTCGTGTAGCTGCTCCTTCGTCTTTTCTGCAAACTCCTCCGTCTGACTTCTCCATGTCTGTATCTTGTTTGTGTACGTGTCCTCTCCACCAAATCTCCTTTTAACTCTATTGGCTAAGTGAAAACCTAACCCTCACTATGGATCTATGGATGAGATCCTCTGGTGAGAATTAATGGCCAATATTAGATGAACCATTACTTAAATATTTCACTTTTCACTTTAATAAAGTGATTCCATTAAAGTCAAAATCAAATTAAAATAATTAAAGTATTTTCCTAAGTGAAAACTTAAGAAAATCACTTTATTAGATTTGGCTTCCAGTTTAAGGCATGCAAAAACACATGCAATGCTAGAAGACCTTTCTTGTTGCTGCTTTTTAATAGATCCCAGGACCCCTTCACAACCTATTTTATTGTTCGAGGGAGCAACATCAAAATTGCGAACAGATGCCACTTTACAACCTACTACCAACACGACGGCTCATATTTCAAATTTCCATGTTAAAAATTAAAAAGGGGTTATAAAACCAATTTTTAGAAAGTGACTTGTTAAAATGAAATAAAAAAAGTTATTAAAACATGAATACTCCGGAAGAGTGTTGTCGCATGGTTTTTTTAGGACCTTGATTTATCGAAGTTGCTAGTAATAAAAGACTTTGGGATACAAGATTATATAATTTATATATTAAATGATATATTCAAAATAGTCGCATTGAACAAAAAAATATTTAATGAAGATATCATAACTCTTCGAAAAGTATTATCATAAAGATACAGAGATGTTGGTCGAAGTTATATTATAAAGAGACANNNNTATATATATATATATATATATATATATAAGTAAAATAGGTATATTACTTATATATATATATATGAAAGAAGGTGAGATATATAATAATAAGATATGAAAGAAGGTGAGATATATAATAATAAGAGTTCTAATAATTTTTTTTTGTTTACTTCTCAAGAAAGGAAGATAATCTTACAAATGGACGAGGAAGGAGTATTAAAAGTCGTAACGGTTGGTTTTGATTTGAGTAATAGTGGAAGCATATTAATTGGTGTCCGATTATTTATAAAAAATATAATAATAAGAGGTTTTAATAAAAAAATAAAATTTGCTTACTTCCCAAGAATGGAAGATAATCTTACAAATGGACGAGGAAGCATATTAATTGGTGTTTCGATTATTTATAAAAAATATTGCATATTAACTATAGAGCAAAATGAATTATTATACAAGCGAAAAGACAAGGTGTTATTGGACAATATTAAAGCATGTCGTGAAAGTTCTAAAAGAAGTGGATAATATATATATTATAAAAATAAAAAGGTATTAAAAACAATAGCTAAGATTTTTTTCAAAAAATTAAAAAATAAAATAAAGGGAGAAAGTATACGTGAAATATATAAAAGTTATTTTATTTGCAAGCATAAACGGCTGAAGGTGCATTAATTTCCAGGATAAGTGTGATGCAATCATGAAAGCATTTTATATCATATAATTGTTGAAAGGAAATTATTAGAGGGAAATGGAAATCCAAAGTAAATTTCAGTGGATAAAGAAGATTCCCAAGATAGCATGGAGGACAAAGCTTTTATTAAGGGAGTGGCAATGTTACAAACATAAATAAATGACTAGTTTTAAATAGTAGCACAACCACAAGTAAAGTGGTCGGTGGATGCTGATAGGCGTAGCCAACTACTTAGTTTTGTGGAGATGGTTGGATGTTAAATAAAGGCTAAAATATATAATTTAAATTCTAATATTAAAATAATATTAATTTATTCTTTATCTGGTGGAGATGGATGGTTGTTAAACAAAGGCTAAAATATATAATTTTATATTAAAATAATATTAGTTTATTTTTTATCCATTATTTATACTAAATTGTTATAGTTATCCATTTATGGTATAACATAAACATTAAAATAATTAATATAAACATAAAACAAATAGATTTAATAAACAAAAAACAAGAACTTATATGAACAAAAACAAAAACAAGTTGTTACCCCTTTCTTTAACCACCACTTAAAATTGAAACTTATTTAAATCTTAATCAAGATGCATTTAAGCATAACAAGATACAACGACCATGAAATGAATCTCGACTGTACACTTATTACACTCGAGTTAATCTGGTTGATCTGCTCAAGAAAGTCCAAAATCTCAGATAATCTAAACGCCTATCGATGTAATTAATCATAAATAATAATAAAAAATATAAATAAATAACAATTAATAAATATAACTATAAATTAATGAAAGGCCAAGAGACATGCAATGCCTGTTAGGTAAACTGTCTTGAAGGTATTGTAATCATTCATTCTTTTGTTCAGTACAAAAATATTTATATACATATACTTGATATACTACATCATTTAAGCATTCGGCTATACGTTTCCGCTTAATAAGCACGCTACAGACAATTTGGGGCGTAACAAGGTGAAACAAGTAGATTTCAAAATCTGCCTAAATGACGGCCTTTAGAGTTGTACTCTCTTTGTTTGGGCTTGGTTCGTTTGTAGCAAGCTTAGTCCTCAAATCTCTAAACCATAGAGTATTGTGGGTTTGATAATCGCCTCCATGAGGTATTATTTGGACGAGATGTCCTAAAGTTCACCCTAGAAGCGCTGTCTCTCAAAGAGGGCTAGGGAGCCATACCCTTTGCCAAGCTGAGGTTGGAGGACCTGTTACATGTTGAAGGAGGCCCCGAGAATTGGATCCCCAAGGAGATGTAAGCTATGGTGATCTTGATCTCTTCCCCCCAAAAATAGAAATGTAAGCTAAAGGGAAACCTCTTCGATGCGTTGAAGATCATAAGCTTGGTTTACTTCGATGGTACTTTGGATGAAGTCAAAAAGGTCGTGTGTCATCCTTAAGGGGCCCTGAATCGACTCATTCAATCTCACGATGGCTACTAGGAGGCTCTTTCATAAGCTAATATCATGAAGCTGCTGGCATAATGCCTTCCTTGGTACTATGCCAAATGCTTTTTAGAAGTCTATGAAACAATAGTAAATTTTCGATGAACAATGACAAGCCTCAATAATGACTCTGAGTGGGAAGATGTGGTCGTTCATTTGGTATTCCTGGCCGAAACCAACTTGCCCTTTGGCCTTGAGATGTCGTCTCTCTAACTCATCCAAAAGCCATTGATGTAGGATTGCGACATAGAGCTTGAAGATTCCATGTCCCACCACGATAGTTCGGATTGGAACTACACGATTTGTGAATCAGGTGAATGATGTATCTAGTCGAGGAGTTGGGAAAACTAGAACAAACCACATGGTTGAATAAATCAACAACGTGTGAGTCAAGAGATTAGATACCATGCTTAAGGAACTTCGCCTAGAGGTCCTCCTCATATGTTTTTTTGTTGGTGCTCATGAATTTGGCTATTCTCCTAATGTTTCCATCTGTGAAAAGGTGATAGGAAGGGGGGTTGAGGGGGGAAGGGATGTGGGTGGGAGGTTGTCCGAGGATGTTGTAAAGCGATGTTGTGTGGGTGAACATGGCCTAGGGGTCTAGGTCAAGAGGGGTGGTGTGGTGCTTAGGAAAAAGGGCACACCATAACGTTTTAGAGGTGTGGCGGAGGGATGTGCAAAGTTCACGTGTTCTCAAGGAGAAGAGTGGTAGAGGAGTTTACAATAGTTTTTATGGAGATGAGGTGAGGATGAGGGTTCATGTATGAGGTTGGAACCAAGAAGTTTGTGAAGGTTCTTGCATTCTTAGTCGAAACTATTGTTCATGGGGTAGGAGCCAGGATTGGGCTTATGGGTGTGCTATTGAGTAGAGTGGGGATAAGAATTGAGGGTTGCCTCCTCTAGTACTGTGGAGATTATCTAATACGTGGGCATGGCTTTATCAAGGGACCTGAAGTGGGAGATGGGGTAGATCAACTTCTTAAGGTGGGTTGTGAGAACCATTGTAACTCTTCTCTTGTGGACTGTCTATTGCATAGTAGCATAATTTGAGCATGGATACGGATACAAATACGATTTGATACAAAAAAGTTACGTGACGAAAAAATACGGAAGTGGACTTTTTATATGTAATACATTTAATCAAATATACAAGATATATGTAACACATTTAGTCAAATATACATGAATATACTATAAATGTACATCCACATCTATTTAAAAAAATTTAAACATATATAATACTTTTAATAAAATATTAAATATCAACCGTTAAATAATTATTTTAATAAGAAAGCAAAGATGTATTTACCAAGAGCAACTAGTTTTTTTTTTAACATGAACGGGTAAATTTTTTATTAAAAAAAAAGAGGAATGCAGGTCTTTTGGCCGAAACCAATCAACCTATTTACAATTTCTCAGAAGGCTTTGAACTTTACAAATCATTACAAATCTTTTACAGAATGAGAGAGGATCAACTCGTAAAAACAAGAAACAACTACTGTAATATTACGGAATAGGATGGAAAAGACTATCTTCCCCATTGATACTGAGAAAACCAAGAGGCAGAAGACATGCTTTGTTGGCCAGATCATCTGCAAGGTGATTATGAGCTCGGAGGATGTGAAAAAATTCAGCCTTATCCAAGCCTTTCAATAAAATTCGAATTCTCTGCAATATTAAATTCAAGGTAGAATTATTTATCCTATCAGCTGTATTTAATGCTTTTATCAAAATCTCCGAGTCACCAAAGAATTGGACTGACTTATATCCCTAGTTCATAAGCAGTTGGCTTGCCATCAGAAGGCTGTATTCTTCAGCTTGATTGTTGGACATTGAACCGAGACCCCAGCTGAAACTGATCGAAGACTTTCTGTCCGGAGAGTAAACCAATCCCCCAGCTCCTGAGACTCCAAGGTTTCCTTTAGAAGCTCCATAAAAAAAATGACAGCAGAGGGGGATTTTTGCTAGAAGAAATTAAAATCCTCATTGCTCCCACGATATCTCCAAGAAGGAAAGATGACCGGTTTGGAACAATTTAGAGGATTTCCGGCAGCATGAACTCTAACACTGCTCCATGATAAAATTGGCAAAGAAGAGAAAGAGAGACCGGTTACTTCAGCAAACCAAGAAAGAATTTTGAAGATCACAACCTGGAAAATTGGCTTTTGATTGCAGAAAATAGAATTATTACGTGCTAACTAGATAGACCACCACGTCAATTTGAGAATAGAATGCCAATTCGAATGCAAGATTGATGCAGTAGATTTGGAAGGGCGCTTATTGTGCCAGGCAAGGTAAAAATCCAGGATAGATAATTGAGGAGGGATCACGATCTGAAATCCACGGAGGACTGATGACCATACATTTTGGGAAAAAACACATTCAATCAAAATGTGAGCGGTTGTCTCCGAGGCTGCATTGCACAAATAGCAGCGAATTGGCCCATGATAACCTCGTTTTTGTAAATGATCACCTGTCAAAATTTTATTATGCAAAGTTAGCCAAGAAAAAAAAATTAACTTTTGGAATACAACGAGAATTCCAAACAATTTTCCAGATCGCCGGAGGTAAGCAAGAGGAGTGAGCTGCAGTCAGAGCTTTGTATCCTTTAGTTGCAGTGTACGATCCATCAGGACCCCAACCCCAGCAATCCAGAAGAGAAAAATGGACAGGAGCTTGGCTTGATAGAGAAGAAAACAACAACAATTTCTGAGAGTTGAGACAAGTTGGGAGGTCCGGCAGTGTCCAACCAAACCAATTACCATCACTGTCCCAGGAGCATATATCAGCAAGGCGAAGTAAGCCTTTATTTTTTTCCCAATTTCGAATCCCTGCAAGCTGAGTGACAGTGGAGAGGGGGGTTTTCTAGAGATTCTATCTTCCCAAAGATAAATCTTCTTCCCATTACCATGGATTCGATATAACTGAAGATTGAAAGAGTTGAAGCATTTTCTACAGGAATTCTAGACACCAGAGCCTGATGAAGTGTTTGCTGAAGTAACACTCCTCAACGATCTACCCTTGAGATACTTCGACCTGAAAATCCTGTTGACTGGATGATTTTTATTCTTATATAGCTGCCAAATCAATTTGCCACCCAATGCCAAGTTGGCCAACCAAGGATCCTGAATTTGAAGACCTCCTTCTGAAAGAGGTCGCTTAATTACTTCCCAGCTAGCTAAGTGCATCTTTTGATGGCCACCTTTGCCTCCGCTCCAAAGAAAGTTTCTCAATAATTTTGATATCTGGCCCGAGATTGATTTAGGGGCAAGCAACAAAATAGATTGGAATATGGGATATGCTGTAAGTACAGAGTTTATCAGAATTAATTTCCCAGCTTTAGTAAGCCACTGCCCACCCCAAAAAGCGATTTTAGCCTTTAACTTTGCCAACACCTCAAGCCACAAAGATGGAGGAGACGGGCCAAGAGTTAATGGCAGTCCCAAATACTTTACCTTCTCCCACTTGACGAAGCCAGGAAAACCCAAGAATTCTGAAATTTGAAGAATTACCGGAGGTTCAACATTCCAGCCATATACAACACTTTTTGATTTGTTGATCAATGCTCTTGAAATTTGGCAGAATTTGTTGAGAATGACAAGGAAGGACCGAGCAATCTTCATTGAAGCTCCTCCAAGTAAGAGAGAGTCATTCGCAAAAAATGCATGATTAATAGGGTCAACACCCCTAGCAATCTTAAGCCCTGGAAGATACCCAGCTTCTTGTTCTACTCTGAGTTTACGGCTGAGAGATTCAACCATCAAAATATAAAGGAAAGGAGACATCGGGCAGCCTTGACGAAGGCCTCTAGTTGCTTTGAAGAAGGCAGTGGGTCTGCCATTAACTAGACGAGCAATCCAAGGATTTTCAATGCAAGCTTTGATCAGCTTAACAAACTCAGGACAAAAACCAAAAGAGAGCAGAACCTCATATAGGAAGGGGAGCTTAACTCGATCAAAAGCATTCTTCATATCCAGCTTGATTAACATACCTTTCTCCTTTCTTCGGAAGCTAGAGTGAATGGCTTCTTGAACTTGAATGACATTATCTACTAGATGCCCGCATTTAACAAAACCCCCCTATAAGGGAGAGATCAACTTACCTAGAAGAAGCTTAAATTTGTTAGCTAACAGCTTGGCTATAATCTTATAGGAAGCATTACATAGAGAAATAGGGCGAAATCTTTCAAAGGAGGAAGGATTAGCTTCCTTCGGAATGAGAGCTAAAATGGTAGAGTTTGTGCACCCACCAACTTTGCCTTTTTTTTGGAAGGAAGACACCATACGGATCAAGTTAGACTTGATAATAGGCCAACATACTTTAAAGAAATTAATTGAAAAACCATCTGGGCCAGGAGCTTTGTCAGACTTCATAGCCCAAATGACTTCAACAATTTCTTTTTCCGAAAAAGGTTTCATTAACATAAAATTGTCGTCATGGCTGACTAGAAAGGGAATGTTTTCCAGAAACTCAAAAGACGCCTCGTCCTCAAGTATACCATCCTCATAAAACAGTTGTTGAAAATGGTTGATGGCAGATTGTTTGAGAAGCTCTTGCCCTTTAATAATGATCCCATCTCCAATAGTAATTTCTGAAATATGGTTATGAGAGAGTCTATTTCTGCATTGGCGATGGAAATAAGTTGAATTCTTATCCCCAGCCAATAACCAGAGGCTTTTGGATTTCAACCTAAGTTGTTCCTCCTCATGCCTGAAGGCTTTAGTGGATTTGATCTGGGCAAGATGCTCCTAGGCTAAAAGAGAAATGGAGATGTCATAGTTATCCATGCCCATTTGAATTGCATTTAACTCATCAACACTATCCTTTCTGCAAGTCGTTGGGGTAGAAAGAGAGGCTTTTACCCATTCCTTCAGCGCGACTTTTAGATTTTTCAACTTCTGCTAAAAAATGAAACTTGGAGAACCCACAATATAACGTGATCAGACCTGTGAAACTAAATCCATAAACCCTGGTCGCTTGATCCATAATGGGCTGAACCTGAACGGTATTGGGCCTAAATTCACTTCAAATTCGAACCGTAGAGAAATCGGATGGTGGTCTGACGTTAACTTGGGGAGAATTTTGGTAGAAATGATCTTGCTGTCCAACAGAGTGCTCTGTACAAGAAATCTATCAAGGCGGGTAGAGATATTAGCGGTCCCCACCCTGTGGTTGGACCATGTGAAACGCCCAGACTTGTCCCAGACTTGCATTAAATTTTCGACATATTCATGCATAAAATCCTTTCCACGCGAGCCCCCTTTTTTCTCGTTAGGAGAAAGAGTGATATTCATGTCCCCTGCTAAAATTATATTGGCAGGAGAGGAAAACTCAAGAAAATCTGATAATGTTTTCCAACAGTCCTGTTTTTCAGAGTAGATGATAGGTACATAAAGATTAAAAAGAGCGTAGGAAGTCTTACTGGAATGGTGAAAAAGCTCGGTGTGAATCCAATGCTGAGTAGCATAAACCTTCTTTAGCTGAAATTTCTCATCTCTACATAGGGTAGCTAACCCCCCCACAGGAGCCTCTAGCATTGACAGCTTTGCCAGCATTAAGATTCCAATTTTTGTTTCTGATGAGAAGGAGAGCTTCCTCCTCAATTTTAGTCTCTTGGAGCAGCAAGATTTCGGAAGGGGCCATTTTCAATAAGTCTTTCACAGCGACCGCTTTGATAGGATTCCCCAATCCCCTACAGTTCCAAGAGATGACTTGCATTACTTACCAAGTTGAGAGGGAGTTACCACTCCCTTTGGAGGTCTGGTTCTCTTGTTCCTCCCGTAAGACATTTCTATAGTAGACTGGCTACCTTGAGTCTTTAACCTCTTGGCCTCTTCTTCCCGAATCTCCTTCTTAGATTTCCTGCCACCCTTCTTGGAAGTTGGATCATCATCTGATGAACTTGGACTGGCAGACTGCTTTTTACGGGCTATTTTTGCATATGGAGGGGAGACTTCACCAATTGGGGAAGAAAGGGAGGGCTCTCCAGCCCAAAGAGAAGTTGAAGCTGAAGGGACTGCAAGTACCTGATAAGGAACTGGATCTTCCAACTCAAGTCCATCAAGTTGCTGCAATTCCCCTTCTTCTAGAGTATCAAAACTAAGAGCATCGAATTAATTGGAAGTGGAAGAGTTTACAGCCTGAGGTGCAGAAGAGGGCTTGCCAACAGCAGAGACATTAATCGGTTTACTATCTTTGCGTTTCTTTCTTGGCCCCTGATTTTTGTTACCAACTTTTTGAACTTGCATCCACTGTTCTTCTTTCTCATTTACTTTTTCTTCTTCAATTTTTTTTTTGCATCTTCGAGCGAAATGACTGTAGCCATGACAGAATCTACATTTGAACGGGATTTGTTCATAATCCAGCTCCTGAAAATGGGACCAATCTGCAATTGTTAATTTAATTGCCTCCGGCAGGCCAATCTCCAAATCAACCTCTACGCAGATTCGTGCACAAGAGAATTGATCTTTTCTATCAGCCTTGTCAATGTATTTACCAAGTTTATTACTTATGGATTCTAATGCGTCAGAGCTCCAACAGTGTAAAGGAAGATGCGGGAGTCTCACCCAAACTGGGACTGCAGACGGAATGTCTTGAGAGGGATCGAAATCAAGAGTCCACTTATTTAAGTAGAGCCCATGTGGACCCATGAAGTATGGGCCATTCCGAAAAATGAGATCTCGGTTCACTGCAGCATAAAAAAGGAAAACATAAAACCCTCTTCCAACAAAATGACTTCGTATCTCTTCAGAGACTAATGGCCTCCAGTTTCTCTACACCCAACTATCAATAGCTTTTGGAGAGGGCCATAATCCGGTGAATTGCCCGATGAGCCCGCGTTCAGCCAAATTTAGAGCCGAATGGCAGACACGATTCGCAGGTAACTCTACTGTGGGAATCTCCACCTTGACAAATTTATTGGATGGGCCCCCTTTCCTCTTCCCGCAGGATGCAATCAATCTCTTGAATGCTTCGAAGTCAAGAGGAAGGGGCAAAGGAGGATCCACTCCAGAGTCCATGAACTCCACAGCTCAATATCAAAACAAGGAACCAAGACTAGCCAATGCACCAGACAGATCACCGCAGTGGACAAGGTCAATCAATGGCGAAGTTCTATCAACGTCTCCTTCGAAAAATCGAGCAGAGGAGGAGCTCCAGCTGGACCAGTAAGAACTCCACTACAGAGCCAAACAGAACCAGTGCCCTGGAACTAAGAAAGCTTCTGTCACCGAGACAAACCGAGCAAGAATCCTCACCCAGAAGTCAGATCCAGAGCAATTTCGGCACAGAGACAGCTCCACCAGCAGATCAGCCCTACAGGAAGCAGAGCGATGAAGAACAAGAACCAGGAAGATCGATCTGAATTCACAAGCACAAGCCCACCAGTCAAGCTAGGGCAAGATCTGGACTCCAGAGCTCAGCAAAGAGCTGCAGAAAGGTTAATCCCAACTAAACGAAGCCAGGCCAAGCAGCCGCAACCAGACAACCGAACTAGGTAGAATCTTCTTGGAGCACGCCTTCCTGATCACAGATCCAGAGCCTCCACGCAGACGTCTCGACCAGAGCCTCAGAACCACACTTGCAGAGCCTAAGCTGGGCATGAGCAACCACCAGGCCAGCAAGGAATTCAAATGTTACTTGGAGCGAATTTGGAGAGAGTTTTTCCAAGATCCTCCACCCAGTTTCAGTGCTCTTCAAACTTCTATTTAATTAATCAGAGATCTTTCTTCAATAAAGAAGCAGATCAACATAATGGACAAGACTGGAAGATTCCAAGAACGCGGCCACTAGAAGGAGCCTTCCAGCAGCAGCACGAACTCCACCAAAGGCCGAGCAGAGCCAGCGTCGAACTCCACTCTCTTCAACTGAGAAGATCGATTCAGCAGAGAAATCCCAGGCCCTCCCAACAAAGCCGAAGAAGCTTCAATGGCGAACAAAGTCCAAAACCAGAGCCGAAGGAGCTTCAAAGAAATTCAAAATCTTCTTGGAGCGTTTTTTTTTTGTGACAGTGAGCATGTCTTGACTCTTGATAACTTTCAGCTCCAAGAGCAACTAGTTATTAATAATTATTTTCATAAGTAAAAAGTATTTACATGAGCTAGAGGTAATTAATTAATTAATTAGTGAATGCTTCAATAAATTATGAAGTACGGATTTGACTGATATTTATATATTAATATATTATAGTGTTTAAATATTTAAAATTTGATTTTTTAATATTTGTTTTTAAAATTTAGTTGTGCTCTAGTAGGAGCCCATATTTGTATTACACCTACCTCGAATATTTGACAAATTTAGAATTGTTTTGAATTTCCATACACAAAAAGCCAATACGACCGAATTATGCTACTATGTGTTAATTTTGTACCTAGAAAAGTGTTCCTCTAGGTGACTTTAGCCTTAGTCACTTAAATGGGGAAGTAAAGTGACCCTTGCATTAAATGACTTAAGTGGAGCATTTAATTTGACTTTAAAGAGTAGAGTCACTTTTTGATAAATTTAAGTGGGTGAGTGAAATTAATATTTATGAGAAATAAATGTGAGCATTTAATCTCATCCATCGATCTAATCTAATCTCCACAGTTAGATTATATGAACCCTAAGGTTCTCTCAAAAAGGCAAGGGAAGGTCATTTTCCTCACTTTTGCAGATTGAAGTGAAGGAGAGAGCTGAGAGAGAAAGTTTCCATTTTTTTTGAGAAAGAGAAAAAAAATTTGCAACACGCAAATCAAGGAAAGGACAACAACATAGAGGGCACAAAAATCAAGGAGAGGACAACATTTATTGCTGGTCCGTATAGTACGGTTTTCGAAGCAGCATGCACGATTTTCGAGGCAAATTCTGGGCACGATTTCGAGAATTTTTTTTCCTGGGCATAGATTTCGAGGTCCATACAACTAGTCCATATGGTACAGTCCATACAACGGCATGAAAATCGAGGCAGAAAACATAAGAAAATTTGAGTTTGATTTTTCTTGTTTGGCACAGAAAACGAGGCAGAATTTTTCTCTTTCGGGTTGAGATAAGTTGGTCTGAAAATTTTTGAGTTTTGTTGTAAATTTCCTGATAATAAAAATCTTTCTCTCTAACTGGTTTTCTCCTTGTGGGTTTTTCCAGGGCCATTGGCCAAAACTTTCTGAGTACTGTGTGTTGAATGGTGTGCATATTTTTTATTTTCCCTCCATGAAAAAGTGAAGTTACAGCAGTGTTATTAAGTCTGAAATTCATATTTATTTCTAGCGTTTAAATTTTTGGGTTTGTAATAAACTGAGATAAATTTTTTAACTTATAACCGGAGGCTGAAACTTGTGAAAAATTACATGGTATCAGAGCAGAGTGGGGCAGAAAACTAAATATTTACAGACTGAAAGTCATTTCCAGAATTCAGAAAAACTTTTGTGACAGTAGTACATTTTTGCTGAAACTTGTTCTTTGAGAAAAATGACTTCCGTTGGGTTGAGAACTGAGGATAGGTTGGATGGGGCAACGAACTTTGTTTCATGGAAAGCCCGAATATTACTTGTGTTGAGGGAGAATGAGTTGTGGGAGGAGGTAGTGAGAAACACTACAACAAATCCCATTGCTATTGCCGCTGCTACTGATGCGGTAGCATATTTAGCCTTTAATAAGAAGGATATTAAAGCCATGACGATTATCTTGGATGTTGTTAAAGACCATGTTATACCTCACATTTTAGCTAAGGATCATGCACATGAGATGTGGATTGCTTTGACCGGATTGTTTGAGAGTTCCAATGAGAATAGGAAGATGGTTCTGAGAGAGAAACTGAAGAGTATCAAGATGGTCAAAGGAGAGGTTTGTATGGCTTATCTTACTAGGATCTCTCACGTGAGAGATGAGCTTGCAGCTGTTGGGGTGGTTGTTACTGGTCCTGAGCTAGTGCAGACAACCTTGAATGGGGTGACAATACCTTGGGATGTGTTTGTACAGGGTTTGGTGGCTAGAGAGAACTTACCATCATGGGACAGGGTCTGTGATGATTTTGTTCAGGGGATGACTTGGAGGGGTCTTCTGCAGTTGCAGTGGTTCGACTAGTAGGCAGGATGAGGAGGATGTGGCATTGACAACAAAGGGGAAGAAGAAGAACAAGAAGGGTCCCAAGAAGGGTGGGGCCAAGCAGCAGGATGGGCAGAAGAAGGATCTGAGCATTGTAAAGTGCTTTGCATGTCACAAGATGGGACACTATGCTGGGTAGTGTTTGAAGAAGAAGCAACAGCAGACAACAGCTTTAGCGAAGGTCGATGACTTTGCCGCGAGATTTTAGAGTGAGTTTTCACTATGCACTGGGCATATTGAGATAAAGAGAGCATCCATTCTCACCAGTGTAGATGTTGATAGACAGAGGGAGTTTCCCTTGGTGACAGACCATTCCTACAGGGCATCTACTTCCAACACTTTGTATATTGATAGCGGAGCCTCAAGCCACATGACAAGTGCTCGTGAGATGTTCTCCGAGCTTTTACAGACAGAGACAGATGTGGAGGTGGTGTTGGGAGATGACTCAGCAGTCAGAGTTGTTGGGCATGGGACCATTACTTTTCAGAGGGAGTCCATGAGTCCCATGGTGTTGAAAGATGTATTGTATGTACCTGGGCTGAAGAAGAACCCAATGTCAGTTTCCATGATCGAGGATCAAGGTCTTGGGGTGTCCTTTCTAGACGAACTTGTGCATATGTTTCCCAAGACTGCAGAACCATATGCTTCAGCTGCTATTGGAGTTAGATGCGGGAAACTGTATAGGCTCTTGTTTTAGCCTTAGCATGTCTTGGCACATAGCAGCGACAATGAGCTTTGTGAGCTTTGGCATAGGAGGATGGCTCACTTGCATCATCTAGCCTTGGGGTTGTTGAGACCTAAGTCACATGACACGAGGACACGTGACACGGAGGACACGAAAATACGAGTATTCGACACGAGACACGACGACCCCAGAAATAGGACACGGGGGACATGTTTTATATATATAGTAAAAAATTATATATATATATATATATATATATATATATATTAAAAAAATACATAAAGATCTACATTTTTTTAAAACTAGAAGTATATACAATGTACATCAATCATAATATCATTCAATTGAAATTTGACAATGATGAATCAGTAATCAATGAATCATGAACTTTGAACGAAAAATTGCATATTTGATATTTCTCAATAAACCACAAAAACCAAAATGTATTTCGAGAGAATGCCACCGACAAATACAAAATAGAGTAGATACTACTTAGTACGTAGTCTAGTATTTAATATCCTACTAGATACAAAATGAAAATACTAAATAGCCACAGGTAAGAATATAATAGCTCATCAATGGTACTAGTCATTGTCAATCGTCTTCCTGCTCCTCCATGTCAAAATTAACTTTACTGTCATAGCTCTTTCCTCTATCTTCCTCTTCCTTTATACCTTTTTTGACAGGACACATGTCCAGAAATCAAGACACGTTCCTGGCAAGTGTCCGACACGTGTTGGAAAGTGTCCAGATTTTGGGACACGAAAATTATGGTGTCGGACACGTATTAGGGCAAGTGTCGTGTCCGACACGTGGAATACGGGACACGGGCCCTATTTGGAAGTGTCCTGTTACTTAGGTTGAGACAGATGGTTACAGGTTTACCGGAGTTCAACGTAGGGCAGAGTGATGTGTGCAGGGGGGTTGCTTTGGGAAAGTACACCAAGACTACTTTTTCGAGCAGTGATAGCAGGTTAGCAGGGGTCCTTGACTTGATACATTCAGATTTGTGCGGACCGATGTCTTATGTTTCCTTGAGAGGATACGAGTATTATGTGACATTCATTGATGACCATTCCAGGAAGACCTGGATTTACTTTTTGAAGAGAAAGACGATCGAGGAAGTCTTGCAAAGGTTCCAAGAGTTCAAAGCTCTTGTGGAGAACCAAACAGGGAGGAAGATCCGAGTTCTTAGATCGGATAACGGGGGTGAGTATAGCTCCAAGGAGTTTGATGGATTTTGCAGACAAGAGGGTATCACGAGACAATTGACAGTTATACTCCAGAGCAGAATGGAGTAGCAGAGAGGAAGAACAGGTCCATTGTTGGAGCAGCCAGAGCTATGTTACATGACCAGTCTCTTCCTTTCTTTCTTTGGGCTGAGGCTTGAAGCACAACTTTATATCTTCAGAATAGGAGTCCCCATTGTGCCGTGGGGAACATGACACCTGAGGAGTGTTTTTCAGGCAAGAAGCCTGAAGTTAGCCATTTTCAGATATTTGGTAGTTTGACTTACTCTCATGTCCCTTCAGAGAAGAGGACAAAGTTAGAGCCCACTGCAGAGAAGGGCATCTTTGTGGGCTATGATGAGACTTCGAAGGCCTTCCGTATTTACCTTCCCTCTTAGAGGAAAGTGGTGGTGAGAAGAGATGTGAAGCTTGAGGAGGAGCGTGCCTTCAGGAAGTCGAGAGAGTCAGAGCAGGGAGAGCAGCAGGTTCCTGCACCTCAGGTTGTTGCACAGGTTCCATCAGCGCAGCAGTGAGGATCACAGGTTTTCGGGGTTACAGGACCACATAGTGCAAGCATAAGTTCACCAGGTTCAGTGGTTCAGCTAACAGGGTCTTCGGGTCAGGTGATGGGTCCTACTATTACAGGTACACCGTACATGGGATCGGGATTAGGATAAGGATTACAGGGTACACCTAGTGTTGGTACATCAGCTTCAGGTTCACAGCTTACTGGGGATACTAGCTTTGGTAGTTCTTCAAATGAGGACAGACTAGTGTGGGAGCATTCTTCAGGGAAGAAGAAGCCTAAGTGGCTTCGAGAGACTTTGAAGGAAGCTATGAAGGTTGGGACACCCAGGGATTCAGTGAGGGCCATCAAGATGCCTGACAGATTGGGCATGGATGAGTACCATTCCATCATGAAGAATGATGTATGGGAGATAGTTTCGAGACCTAAGGGGAAGTCAGTGGTGACTTCTCGGTGGCTTTACAAGCTAAAGCATGCAGTGGATGGGAGTGTGGAGAAGTACAAGGCTAGGTTTGTAGCGCGGGGGTTTTCACAGGTTGAGGGCATTGATTATGATGAGACTTTTGCACCAGTTGCTCGGTATACTTCTATCAGGGCATTGATCTCCATTGCAGCGAAAATGGGTTGGAAGACCCATCAGATGGATGTGAAGACCGCATTTTTCAATGGGATCATACAGGAGGAGATTTATGTTGAGCAGCCTTAGGGCTTTGAGATTCATGAGAGAGAGTCTCATGTTTGCAGGTTGAAGAAAGCCTTATATGGGCTGAAGCAAGCTCCTAGAGCTTGGTACTCCAGGATCGATTCTTACTTGCTGAGTATGGGGTTTCAGAAGAGTGAAGCAGATCCGAATCTCTACTTCATCATGGTTGGAGACGATCCGCTTATTCTTTTGCTATATGTTGATGACTTGTTTATCGTAGGGGAAGAGAGACCCATTGCAGCTTGCAAGAAGGATCTTGCAGCAGAGTACGAGATGACATATATTGAGTTGATGCATTAGTTTCTAGGATTGGAGGTTTGGTAGGAGCCTGGACATATTTTCTTGGGACATGGAAGTATGCGGTTGATATTCTGAGGAGATTTAGGATGGAGGATTGCAGTCCTATGTCGACACCGATGATCACCAACTGGAAGAAGCTTTATGCTTTAGAGGGAGAGTTGGTGGATCCTACTTTATATTGTTAGCTCATTGGGTCATTGATGTATTTGGTCAACAGTCGGCCAGATTTGTGTTTTGCAATGAACACTCTTAGTCAGTTCATGGTTGAGCCTAGGAGTGTGCATTGGGTAGTTGCAAAACATGTGTTGCGTTATCTAGCAGGGACAGTGGATTTTGGTCTGGACTACAGGCGGTCAGATGGGATCAGATTGGTTGGTTTTTCAGACTCAGATTGGGCAGGCAGTGTGGCAGACCGGAAAAGCACTTCTTGATGTTGTTTCAGTTTGAGCTCGGCAGTAGTGTCGTGGTTCAGTCGGAAGCAAAAATCAGTTGTGTTGAGTTCTGCAGAGGCCGAGTATATGGCAGCCAGTCAAGCCAGCTGCGAGGCTTTATGGCTTCGCAAGTTACTAGTGAATTTATTTGGTCAGGAGCTGAAGCCTACAGTGATCCACTGTGACAATCATAGTTGCATCCAGCTCTCTGAGAATCTAGTATTTCATGACCGGTCAAAGCACATTGAGATCAGGTATCATTTCATCCAAGATTATGTTCAGAGAGGTGCAGTATCTTTACAGTACATTTCCACTAATGAGCAGGTTGCAGACATTTTGACGAAATCTTTGGGGAGGGGCAAGTTTGTCTTCTTCAGGGACAAGTTGGGAGTGGTGCAGAACACCTTCTTGGTAAGAGGGAGTGTTAATTTTGTACCTAGGAAAGTGTTCCCCTAGGTGACTTCAGCCTTAGTCACTTAAAAGGGGAAATAAAGTGACCCTTGCATTAAATGACTTAAGTGGAGCATTTAATTTGACTTTAGAGAGTAAAGTCACTTTTTGATAAATTTAAGTGGGTGAGTGAAATTAATATTTATGAGAAATAAATGTGAGCAATTAATCTCACCCATCGATCTAATCTAATCTCCATCGTTAGATTAGATGAACCCTAGGGTTTTCTTAGAAAGGCAAGGGAAGGTCATTTTCCTCACTTTTGCAGATTGAAGTGAAGGAGAGAGCTGAGAGAGAAAGTTTCCATTTTTTTGAGAAAGAGAAAAAAAATCTGCAGCACACAAATTGAGGGAAAGGATAGCAGTAGAGAGGGCACAAAAATCGAGGAGAGGGCAGCAGCATTTATTGGTGGTCCGTACAGTACGGTTTTTGAAGCAGCAAGCACGATTTTCAAGGCAGATTTTTGGGCACGATCTTCGAGATTTTTTTTTGTGGGCACAGATTTCGAGGTCCGTACAGTCAGCCTGTACAGTACAGTCAGCCTGTACAGTACAGTCCATACAACAACACAGAAATTGAGGCAGAAAACAGATAAAATAATCTGAATTTGATTTTTCCTGTTTGGCACGGAAAACGAGGCAGAAATTTTCTCTTTCGGGTTGAGATAAGTTGGTCTGAAAATTTCTGAGTTTTGGTGTAAATTTCCTGATAATAAAAATCTCTCTCTCTGACTAGTTTTCCCCTTGTGGGTTTTGCCAGGGCCATTGGCCAAAATTTTTTGAATACTGTGTGTTGAATGGCGTGCATATTTTTTATTTTCTGTCCATGAAAAGTGAAGTTACAGCAGTGTTATTAAGTCTGAAATTTATGTTTATTTCCAGCATTTAAATTTCTGGGTTTTGCAATAAACTGAGACAAATTTTTTAACTTATAACCGGAGGTTGAAACTTGTGAAAAATCTACACTATGGTCTAGAGCATAGTAGCATAATTCGAGTACGATTACGGATACGAATAAGATTCGATACGGAAATACGTAATGAAAAAATCTAGGACAAATAAAATAAGGAAGTAGACTGCTTATATAATACTTTTATTCAAATATTCACAAATATACCATAAATGAACATGACATTTATATAGTAAAATCAGACATATATTTAAAAACAAAAATATAAAATCTCAACAACCTCGGATATGGCTAGTATGAGAGACGACAACTAGTTATTAATAATTATTTTAATACGAAAATAAGAAAATATGAAATTGAATGGTATTTCTGTTTTACAAGGTTTAAATAATTAAAATATGGTTTTTTAAAATTGGTTTTCAAAATTTAATTGTCCACTACTAAGAATCCATTTCTGTATTACACCTACAATGAATTTTCGACAAATTCGAAATAGTTCTGAATTCTCGTACACGAAATACCAACACGGCCGAATTATGCTACTATGGTCTATAGTGATGTTGAATTTTACAAAATGAAAAAACTTGTACGATTGACTTCCTTAGCTAGCCGAATTCTGATTATATGGAGGCTATGTTCATAATTGATAGTTGTCATGGCTGATGTTGCTGAGTGGAGCGATTGAGAAGTTGGCTTGTTTGTAATCTAGATAGTTATTGTCAAGTCTATTTTCAACAGATTATTAGATTAAAATAATACTTACCTGTCTTATCTGTTGTTTTGTACTCAAAAGAGTTCAATCCAATTGAACGAATTATGCCCCTTCACCCCTGCTCCCTTTTTGTAAAATAGTGGATGACCCACTTCAAGTATGTTTCACTCTTTCAAGTTGTTAGGTTGATTTACGTTCTTTGAAATTAGTTTATTGGTTTTAATTGGAGATGTAGGCTTGCGTGCCCATAGTCTCACATTGCCAGGTATTGTTAGGTAGTAAGCTAAGTAATTGGACACGACCTTTAGGCCTGAAGTGTCCCGTGTCTAGTTGTAGGACTTTGACAAGTCCAAGACACGTGTAAAGGACATGTCTGGAAAACAGGACACATATCATCAGTATACATCATCCCTTGATGAGGTGGAGCAGGGTTAGTAGAGTTTTTTCCAATGCCAATGGAATATTAGGAGGCTATTATGTGCTCAAAGACAGGGGGGTTAAAACTTAAGAAACCCTATGCTTGGTGGGAAACTCATGGGGCAACATGCCCTATTCTACAACAGTTAGCCTTGAGGGTCCTCTCTCAAGTTACTTCATCCTCTAGTTGTGAGAGGAATTGGAACACATATGGGAACTTGTGTAGTTTGAAGAAGAGTTGGCTTGAGAAACCCAGGGAAGAGACAATGGTATATGTGCACACCAACCTTTGTCTTATTTACAGGCAAAGGAAGCAGTGGATGAAGGGAAAGACAAAGATGTGGGATTTTTTTTATTGATGATATGGGTTTGGACAACAGTGTTGAGTTGGCATTAGCCAGCATGGATCTTAATGATCCAGTCCTAGAGCCTATCACTTTTGATGATGGTGATCCTCTTGAGGGGTCATCCTCCACACCAGCAGATGCAGATCCTGGATTGGGCAAAGAGGCAGAGGAGGGTGATGCAGGAGACAGTCCTAATTTTGCTGATTCTGACATGGAGAAGGACTATTGACAGATGAGATTCTTCCATCTTGATCTACCCCTTTTTGTATTTTCCAATGGCATTCCGACATCTATGTAGACATTTTGATTTTGATGACTTAATGAGAAATATGAATCCGACATCTATGTAATTGAACATTTTGATTTTGATGACTGAGAAATTTTGTGAGTCTATGAGTCTATCATTGAGATATGTATTGTGATTTGTGAATGTGTAATGTGTATTGATTCTATTGAATATTTGTAAATGTTCTAGTTTTTAAAAAATATTGGATCTGTATGTCTATATTTTCATTTTTGCAATTTTTTAACACACACACACACACACGTGTCCTTCGTGTTGAATTTTTGATAATATATATAACGTGTCCTCATAATCAGATTTACATGCATAAATACAACCATAAAACATTTCCATAAAGCATTTAACATGTAGGATCTAGTCAAGAATAACAATAGACTAGAGACACAACATTTTATCTTGGGAAACCCTCATGGGGAAGAAAACCCAACAACCTTTCTTAGAAGAATAATGTTGAAGCCAAGTACAATCATCCCATGAACATGCTCTACCATACAAGAGCAACAACACATGAAGAAATCCTAATCATGACAAAGAGGACATAGAAAACTTATCTCCGTGAAGATGACCTCCAAGGTGTAGCGCTAGGCATACATGAACATCAAGAGCTTTCCTCATGAGCAAAACCCTAAAACATAACTCATGAGGAAACCCTAATTTCGACCCTCCTTCATGCGCTACTCCAAGAGAGACAAGAGTGACTCTCTATTTATACAAGACTCCTAATTTATATGGGTCACTTTCCACAATAACAAAACAATACATTTACATTTTGGACCAAGTCGACATGACATATACATAACATGAAACCCACATGAACATACATGACCCACCATGTACCCACATGGTTTACATCAAGTCCCCACATAGAGCCATCATATTATACATCATAGAACCAACATGTACCCACATAGTACATACTTAATATCATATGCTCAACATATACCCGCACAGGATATATCATATGTCCATCATGTACTCACAAAGTGTACATCATATGTGCACCATATACCCACACATGACATCATATGCCCACGTGACATATATTATCGGGGTCTTCTTTCCTCGTTCCATGGTCATGCACTGGCTTCTCGAACATCTTCAATTCTTCTACAAGAAAGGTTGTCTCTGATCCTGCAACATCATCATAGCCTCCAAGGCATGACCACTCAGGACATAAGCAAGATCTCCATAGCCACAGAGGTTAGTCCACATCTGAGCTACACAGGCTTCACAGATGGATGCACACATAGGACTCCGAAGATCTCTTCAGCCATACTCAGACTGGTCATGGGCCATTCTGCCCTTAGTCCTAATCAGGGGGAATGTCTGCCTGAAGCTACACTATCATTAACACTCTGTGTCCTGTTTGCTGGGGTTGTCGTGCTTGTGTTGGTACTCACATCCACGTGTCCTCCGTGTCCCGTGTCTTTGTGTCTGGTAACTTCGGTAGTAAGGTATCACATAGGGAGTGATGGAACTAAGAAGTACTGTACTGAAAAATTGCTTGCTTGTTTTTTCTGAAAAAGAGTGCTTGGGCTTACAATTTCGATTGCCATTTGTAGTTTATATTGTTATGTGTCTAAGCACGTTCATATAGGTCTTCAATATTACATTTTTGTTTTGGTGGTTGCTAATTCAGTTTAAAGTCTTGCCTAAGTTTCCATGGTATGTTATGCCTCATGTTGCTAGTTAGCGTACTCAGTAGATTTGTCCTTGTGGTAATCTACACTTCAGTATGGATGGAATCATTACTAGAGCATACTATGCTGAGAATTTGTACCTATTTCTGATCTGTTAGATATCTGATATTAGAACATGAACTTGTGATTTTTATTGTCATACAGTAGATTGGTTACGATTACTGAAACACTTTTTGGCTTTTGTATACAGAACATTATGCGTCAGGCTACTTCACAGAGAATACACTGTTATGGGCTGAGGGCAGAGATAATTGGATGCCACTATCTGCCATTCAGGAGTTACAGTCACTGGTTATTTCCAATGAAACCCAGTTAAAATCGTATGAGAATGATGTTAGTTACTCAGCAAATCAATCTACTAGTCAATCCCAGGTTAATGGACAAACAACCGTCTCCCATACCTCTGATGCTTACTTAAAGGCTGCAGATGCTGATGATGATTTCCTTAGATGGAAAGAGGAGGTGAGGCAAGCAGAGGCTGAAGCAGAGGCTTTGAAGTCTGGAACAACAAAGAAGACAGAGGTATATCTACAGAGTGCAAAGGAAGAAGAACTTAATATACAAACAGATGATGCAGATGAAAGGCCTCACACCCCTCCAGATGGAGAGCAGGAATTCACAGATGATGATGGAACTTTGTACAGATGGGACCATAATCTCCGGGCCTGGGTTCCACAAGTATGTTATGGAATTTTAAAATGCTGATATATTTACATGAAACAATGTTCTTTGTCTGAGGTTTATGCTGGACACTAGTAGTTTGAGTTACCTGCATGCAACAAGTAACAGCACAGGGGTCTTCATTTCTACATGAGCATCTTAAATGAAAGCTGAAAAAAGTATGTATAATGGGAAATAGGGAGATTATACTCCTAGTCTCTAGATGATCTGACTCTGCTTGAGGAAATACCAAGAAAACACACAAGATTTGGACTTGGCATCTCTAGCATTCCTAGATAGGTCCAAACTCGAGGAATTCTTCAATTCAGATGATGAATGTGAGTGTGTGCTTTTCCTAGCCTTTTCCAAAAGGAAATTGAAATCCTAGTTTTTTGCAGTAGGCAGAAATTCTATGCATAACTTATAAAGAGTAAGACACAAAAATACTCTACATCACAAGTTCTTCTTTCGAGAACAAGCCTTAGTTCTGAATTCTCTATAAAATTATACCTTGTTTGGGTTGAAAATATTGCTTCAGTTTGAAAATAACAAATTCAAATTCATAGTTGTTATATAAGAAGCAAATAGACATATGCATACTTCATTCATATACAAACAAATAATTCATCGAAGCTCTGTTTTGGGGCAAGGACATTCCAAGGGATGAATTGCTTGGCAGTGCTTTGCTACTGAGTGGAAATAACTTAATGGCACCTCCAATTCTGAGTGTAATTTTCAATTCACAATAGTACCTCTTTGTATGTGGATATAGCGGTTTACTATTATATAAAAAAATGAAGAATTAAAGTGTCATGACTTATGTGCAAATATATTTTACCTTTCAAGCTCTTCTTTGCTAGGCTGCACTTAAGTTGGTTATTTTAGTTTTTGGTTCTTAATCTTTGTTTTAAGCAGGCAGAAACAGTGCTTATAGATAAGATTGGAGAGATCATATACAAGTTACAACTAAACTGTGTGATACAGGCAAAGAGGTAAAATTTCTGAAATATGTATAAGTACTGAAACTTGCATTTTCAAAACTGTAGGAAACAGGAAAGCTATGGAAACATCAATAAGTTTTCTTTAACTAAGTGCCGAGCAAGAACCACCTATGAAGAGGTGTACACTTCCATATACTTTATAGGAGTGTGTGACCACCTAGCCTGACTTAATGGTCATCATGGCTTCCGCTGTTTAATGCTTCCCTTGCAGGGATGTGTTTGTAAATGAAGGGGAAACATGGCACTTTTTTGAGGATTTGAACCCTGGTAGGGGCAGTAGCAGCTCACCGCTTTCACTAAGCTGGCGTGCGTCTTTTGACTAACAGGAATATAGCTATGATAAATATGTGTGCACATGATGTGTATGTGTGTAAATCTAGATGGTCAGAAGTGGGATTTACCAGATGAGTACCTTATTCAGTACTCCTTTGAGCACCCTATGTGTTGCAGCCTGTACAGCCTGAGTGGGCCTAACGGTTAAGAACATGTGTTTCCTCCTAGGAGGTCATAGGTTCAAATCTGGAGGCGGGTAGGGTTTGTACACCTCTGTCGACTTTAGCAGTTTCATCATTGCGCAGAAGGGGGTCCCTTGTCCCACAAACCTGCGGGTTTCATACACCAAATTGGTGTCTGGCTTGGCTGTGACCTTAAAAATAGATTATTAATATTAATATTATTTTCCTTTATGCCTATTGATTGTATAGTTGTTTGCTTAGTCTTTACTGTTATTAAATTTTTAATTTTGTAACTGTAATCTGGCGCTATAAGCTTTTTGGTCTCATGGACCTCAATGCTTAAACTACTCAGTTGTATCAATTCTGTTTCACTGTATGACTTTTCGTATTGATAAGTTATCCTTTTGTGAATTCCATTATACTCTGGGGCTAGAACTGTTCACCTTAATAACAGCTTTGGTAATTACCACTTTCTATCGTTACCCACTTTAGGTGCAGTAACTTTCTATTTACACAGAAATTATACTTCCATGGATTTTGAAGAAATATTGTGCCTCTATAACTCTGGTTTCCAGATTTTGAGCTCAAAATGAAAATGTTGTTTGCTGAGTTATGAAATCTAAAACACAGAAAAGAAAGCAAAAAAGTATGTAGAGTTTTCGAGATGTATTAGATGCAGATATGAGATGCTTGAGAGTACAGAAAAGCAGCCTCTTGGTATGTAAAATCGTGATGCATTGACTATAGTGTAAATCAATAACTTCAATCATACAACTGAGCGATTATACCATGAATTGAAAATTGTATCAGTACTATGTGGCGATTAACTAATCTCACTCCAATTGGCAAATACTATATTGGTGTGGAAATCTTAATTTTAATTTGAAATGGGTGACTGGAGCAACTTTAGTCTTTTAGTAGTTGAAAATCAAATTTTCATTTTGCACTTAAAGAGTGAGTAGGTTTCTTCTGAATGACTAAAAACTGATGGTGGTGAGGCATTATTTATTGTGGATTAACCTGGTGCATGCTATTTTACTTTTGAATTAACAGGATGACTCTTTTCATAAAGATTCACTGTACGGGTTAGAGGAAATGACATTTGTGAATGAAGAGGAAGTTATGCCGGTGATAACGATTGCGGACATTTCTGATGAGAAGGAATGCGGAGATGTTTCCTTAGCTGTCGAATCAAAACATCACTTAAAACGGAAGTGTAAGGATGACACGGACGAGAAAAAGGTGAAGGATGACCTGGACGAGAAAAAGGTGTAGTTTATGTTTTCCTTTGATTTTTTGCATACATAGTTACTTTAAAATTATTGCTTTGTGTAAATGTCTTCAAATGCTTTTGCAAAGATGGGAGGCTCTTTGATGCTCTTTTGTTTTGGAAAGTTCTGTTAAAAATGCTGATTCTGATAGTTTTGAAGTTATGGGTGCGAGAAGTTGAGTATGCAATAAGTATGATGTTGTCACGCTGACCTTTTATTACACAGTTAAGGACATTTAGTGTAATGAATTTTGTTATTACTGGAGTAAGAATTGGACGTTTGCTTATGAGAAAGAATTATGTTTTCTTTGGACAGGAAGCCAACACGCCAGCAGAGGGTTGGTTTGATTTGAAGGTCAACACACATGTTTATGTGACAGGATTACCAGAGGACGTTACTATGGAGGAAGTAAGTAAGATGGAACCTTTCCCGTGAATTTTTAATTTTTTTTTGGATAGCATTCTTCTTTAACCACTTGGGCTAGACCCATTTGGACTTCCATGCATTTTCTTAATGCACATTGTTGTTACTAATGAAATATATTTTACCTTATCGTTACCATCATCGATTTTTCTCTATGCATGATTTCAATGTCCTTTGGAATATTCTAGAACTGATGAGTCCAATTTAGAAGTTTTAAGGATTAGATGACAAAGTGAGTGATTGTTCCTTTTTATGCTTTTTGGATGACTAAATCACTAATCTTTTATTCGAGTCTGCTGACAGTATGATTTGATGTATTCTCAGCTGCATGCAAAAATTTTAGGTAGGTGCTTGCCAAATGTGTGATGTTCTGCTTATGCTTTTTAAAATAATATAATTAAGTTATCATTTGAGAATTCTATATTGTAATGTGAATTCCCTCTTGGGATAAGATAAGACAATTTTATCAATGTCCAACGAATGACCAGAAAAGTAGGTCAATGGGACCAAAAGATACATCCAGTGTAAATACAATGTGCGAGTGCGAAAGCAGCTCCTAGATACTGCGGAATGCAAGAGAAAACTAAAGGAAAAAAAGTACAACCTAGATAAGTTTCTGACTAAGCTAATCACTAGGTCTAGCCAACAGAAAATAGTGTATATAATGTTGTCATAGTTACTGTGATACAAAGTGAGAATTTTCGAGACTGGAACTGGACATTTCAGTGCTAGTTGAGAGAGAGAGAGGTCTGAAAATGAAAACAATGATGCAAGGTCTCCTGGGCTTGATGACAGAGGGCAAGGGGGGCGACCTTGGGACTGGTTCGTTGTCGGAGTCCTCAGGCACCATAGTGGGATTTGGCTGTACGATTCTGGGGGGGACGTAGGAGTGAGGGAGCTTTGCTCCTCCCATCTGAGGTCGAAGTAAAGAAACTCCAGATAGATCTCTGGCAGCCCAGCTGGGGCTGGGAGGTAATCCAACGGATAGGAGGCGCCCTGCTCTGGATCTGTCTAGAGTTGATCCATCTGTCCTTATAAGGATGTCTGGTTTAATGTCTGGTCCGGCACCTCTGAACTAGTCTCGAAGATATCTGTCGATCTCCTGAAGGGGGAGGCTGAGAGGAGACACAAGGTCTCACCACTCTATGGTCTGAACTTGAAGTACTATGGATGTCTGCCTGTGAGAATAGTAATATGAAAATATTGTAATAGGGTCATATGGTAATCTGATCTAGTGTTAGTGTTAAGCACATAAGTGTATAATGAAGGTCACAATTACCTAATTTTATTTTTATTATTAGTGTTGTGTTAATATCATTGTAAAATAGGTATGCTCACCTGATTCTTGGGTACATGTTCCAGATGGGATTGCGTACTAGGGATGCTGAGTATGTATTAGCCTTTAGGTACAGACCATACATACCTGGTACTTTGGGCACTTCAGGGTACACTAGTACCTTTGGGTACCCCGTGCCCTCAAGTAACCAAGATTGTGTCCTGTACCTTTGGGTACCCCGTGCCACCCCGTGCCCTCAAGGGATGCACATAAACACTCACCTGTGGTGCCCTTATTTTAGGATAATAAAAAAACTCAAAATATGATTATTAGATTCCTGCCCTTTTTACTTGGTCCCACCAATGTCCCTACACACTATAAACCCTAAACAAACACAAAAAGAAATCACAATTATCATTTGCTACTTCCAGGTTGATAATTTTTATTGCTGGGCAGTTGTATGGTGTTGGGTTATGGTTTGTTAGGTGAAACCTTATAATTTCAATGGATTTGCAGTGTATTTTCATTGGATTCAGTGCTGAAAGATCATTGGTATGTATCATGATTCATGTAGGTATCAAGTATGTATTATCAGTGGTTATTTTTAGAAGTTTTAAACTTAATATTTTAATATTTATATATTTGGGTACTGTCCCCTATGTCGTACCACTGACATACTCTCAATCCCTTGAGATTTGGGGGTTTGTCTCTAAATGTATTGGGTAGTTTACCACGTATCTCAAACTTGGTGTAACATAGGTTAGTGGTCATAAAAGTTTGTTAGACCAACTAACCATCCTATGATAAAAGTGAGTCAATCGTAATATAAAGGGGACCTGAATTTTACATGGACACTTTCTGCATATTCCTGTGTGCTCATCTATTTGAATTTTTCTAACAGTGGTATTAGAGGTAGTTTGAGTGGGATCAAAGACAAATCAAAGAAATGGGAGCAGCTCCTCCCTTATATAGAAATGGAAGAGCAAACTCCCTATCCTTTTCAAAATCAATGGATGAGATTGTAAGCTACAAATCAACAATCAATGGCTGAGATCAATTGATTTTACAATAGATAGACATCTGTAGAGAGGGGGGCGATTTTCTCTCAAGTGCCCTAGGTACAATGATGAAGTGATATAACGATGTGGTACATGGTTTGGGGGTGTTTAGGGGCTGTTTCATCTCCCTAGTATCATAACACAAGATCTCCAAACAATATACACATAGCCACTAAGTGGCTACCCGCAACAAGTGTGCCCCTCTCCAACAAGTGCGACATGGCTAGGGAGAGCCAAGAGGGGAATGTGGGGCCACAAGGGGAAATAATCCTTTCCTATGATGTCCAATGTACCTCCAAAGCATAATAGAAATAATCCAAGTGACTTTCTTGCCCACATTTCACCTTTGATACTCTTAGTAAACCATGGTCACTTTTAATTAATTAATTAAATGCTGATAAATGCCTGTAAATGATCAGATCTTCCCATAATGATGTTTTGTTTTGCCTGAATCATTGAAACAAGTGCACAAATGGGATTCAAGACCTCAAATCCGCTAGGGGTGACTACTCACGTGCCCTGATCAATCTATAATGTCAATTGGTGGCCTAAACCATCTCAAATAACAAAAATAATAAGCCTGTAAATAATAATATATGATCTGAGTCCAATATCCACCAACTGGTGCATGTAATGGTGCTGTAGATGTCCATGGGCATATATAAACCTGAAATGACCGAAAGTAGTCATACCTATTCTTGGGCCTTGTCGGTTAACCTAGTCAAAATTGGTGAACTCTGGTCAAATATGTTAGTTTTTGTACCTAGGAATTTGTTCCCTTTTCTAAGTCACTTAGAAAAGTGAAAAATGTGACCCTCACATTAAAAGCTACTTAATGAGACTTTATAAAGTTAAAGTCACTTTTTTGATAAATTTAAGTGGGTGAGTAAATTTATTTAAGTGATTTAAATAAATGTGATTTTTACTCTCATTGAATCTTAGCCATTGGATTGGATCTTTCTCCACCGTTGGATTAGATTCCCACTTAGGGTTTAGACAAAAAGGGTTGAAGGAGGCAAAACTCTTCACTTTTTCATTTTCAGGAGAAGGAAGAAGAGAGAGCTGAAGAAGGAGAGTGGGCACGATTTTCTAGACACCCTGCTAAAGAGATTTTGGTGGGCATGAATTTTGAGACTGCCTTTATTGTTTTGCACAGAACCCGAGGACTGTACGGACTGCATTTAATGCACAGTATGGCCTGCATTTAATGCTGTACGGTTTGCACAGAAATTGAGGGTACGGCCTGTAGAGTACGGTCTGCATTTATTTCAGCACAGAAATCGAGGTGTACGGCCTGATATTTAATGCTGTACGGTTTGCACAGTAATCGAGGTGTACTGCATGATATTTAATGCTGTACGGTTTGCACAGAAATCGAGGTGTACGGCCTGGTATTTATTGCTGTACGGACTACACAGAAATCGAGGTGTACAGCCTGGTATTTATTGCTGTATGGACTGGGTGTATCGAATGCATTTAATGCTGGGTACGTTTTTCAAGATTTTGAGATGAAATCTTGGGTGAAGATAAGTTAAATTTTCACTGTATTTCTGTTCTGATATTTTGCTGAAGATAATAAAATATCTCTCTCTCTCTAACTGGTTTTCCCCGTGGGGGTTTTTCCAGGGCTTGATTTGGCCAAAAATCTCTGAGTCTATCATTTTTATGGTGTGATTGTTAAATGTGTTTTTCATCCTGTTAGTGTTTTTACTGTGTGTTTAATTGTTCAGTAAAAATTTCATAAGTAACTTACAGCTAATGCAAAACCGGCTGTAAGTGAAAATCACGAAATGTGACATAAACCAGCAAACAGTAAAACTCAGAAATTTCTACATGGTATCAGAGCTTGGGGGCAGAAAACAGTGATAGTTTGCAGACACACATAAATTTTCAGAACTCAGAAATTTTAGTATTTTACCTTCTGTCAGTGAGCAGCACTTTGTTGGGTTGGTGTAGAGATGGCTACAGGTCTTAGATTGGAGGATAGGCTGGATGGGACAGGAAATTTTGTGCTGTGGAAGGCCAAAATTTTACTGATACTGGAGGAGAACGAGTTATGGCCGGATGTAGTTAGGAACACTACAGCTAATCCGATTGTCATTCCTGCATCAACAGATGCAGCAGCTCTATCAACCTTCAACAAGCAGGACTGTAAAGCTAGGAGGATCATTCTAGATGCGGTTAAAGACCACATAATCCCTCACATTTCAAGCAAGGATAGGGCACACAAGATGTGGACAGCTTTGATCAATTTGTATGAGAGTTCCAATGAGAACAGGAAAATGGTTCTCAAAGAGAAACTCAAAAGTATAAAGATGAATGGGGGTGAGGGAGTCACAACATATCTTACCAGGATTTCTGCAGTTAAGAATGAACTTGCAGCGGTTGGGGAGGTGGTAGCCCATACAGAGCTTGTACGCACAACAGTGAATGGGGCTTCAAAGCCCTGGGGTGCATTTGTGCAAGCCATAGTGGGCAGAGAGAACCTACCTACCTGGGATAGACTTTGGGATGACTTTGTGCAGGAGGAGACTAGGAGAGGTATTGTACAGGGCAGTACATCTCACAGTGAGGTTGATGACGAGAATGTGGCTTTGGCAGCTAAGGGCAAGAAGAAGAAGGGTCCCAAGAAGGGTGGGGCCAAGCAGCACCAGCAGCAGAGTGGGCAGAAGAAAGACTTGAGTAAAATCAAGTGTTATGCATGTCAGGCATTTGGGCACTATGCTTCACAGTGTCCAAGCAAGAAGAAGAAGAAGGGACAGGGACAGTAGACAGCAGCCTCAGCATAGGTTGATGAGTTTGGTGATGCATTTCAGAGGGAGTTTTCCCTATATGTTGGACAAATGGAGAGAGAGAGAGTCTCTTTAGCCACCAGCACAGATATGGATATGGATAGTGAGCATTCATTGTTGGCAGGTCATCAGGGGGGTCCATCCACCTCTACTACTTAGTATATTGACAGCGGAGCCTCGAGCCACATGACTGGAGCTCGAGAGATGTTCTCAGAGCTATCTCAGACAGGTAGAGATGTGGAGGTTGTCCTTGGAGACAACACCGTTGTTAGAGCTGTTGGTAGGGGGACCATTACATTTCAGAGGGAGTCGATGAGTCCCATGACTCTGGGGGATGTGTTGTATGTCCCTGGGCTGAAGAAGAACCTTGTGTCAGTTTCCACCATTGAGGACAGGGGTCTTGGGGTGTGCTTTTCAGATGGGAGAGTGCAGGTGTATCCCAGGGCTACAGGTATGTCTAGTGCCGTGGACATTGGAGTCAGATGTGGAAAGCTGTACAAGCTCTTGTTTCAGCCACAGTGCGCTCTAGCACACAGCAGCAGCAGTGAGCTATGTGAGCTTTGGCATCGGAGGATGGCCCACCTACATCACCCCGTTCTTAGATTGTTGAGGAGCATGGTTACAGGATTACCGGAGTTCAACATTGAGCAGAGTGATGTGTGCAGGGGGTGTGCTTTGGGAAAGTACACCAAGACTGCTTTTCCGAGCAGTGACACGAGAGCTGCAGGGGTGCTAGATCTTATCCATTCTGACATATGCAGTCCTATGTTATCTTTGTCTTTGACAGGTTTTGAGTACTACATTAGCTTCATTGATGACTACTCCAGGAAGACCTGGATCTACTTCTTGAGGAGCAAGAAGTCCTCACTTGTGTTGAGAGTCTTCCAAGGGTTCAAAGCCCTTGTGGAGAAGCAGACGGGGAGGAAGATCCGGATGTTGAGATCGGACAATGGGGGTGAGTATACCTCCAAGGAGTTCGATGCATTCTGCAGACAGGAGGGTATTTAGAGATAGTTGACAGTTCCTTACACTCCTGAGCAGAATGGAGTAGCAGAGAGAAAGAACAGGTCGATTGTGGGGGCAGCCAGAGCGATGCTTCATGATCAGGGGTTACCTTTCTTTCTATGGGCAGAGGCACGTAGCACTGCAGTTTATCTGCAGAACAGGAGTCCTCACAGGGCAGTGGGGAGTAAGACTGCCGAGGAGATGTATTCAGGCAAGAAGCCTGAGGTGGGCCACTTTCGCATATTTGGCTCGTTGACTTACTCTCACGTCCCTTCTGAGAAGAGGACGAAGTTTGATCCCACCGCAGAGAGAGGCATATTTGTGGGATATGACGAGACTTCGAAGGCCTATCGGCTTTACTTACCTAGCTCGAGGAGAGTTGTTGTTCGGCGGGAAGTGAAGTTTGATGAGGAGAGAGCCTTCAGGAAGTCTAGGGAGTTAGAGCAGGGGGAGACACCAGCTCCCACACCTCAGTTGGTATAGGCTTCTTCGATGCAGCTTTCAGGTCCACAGGTTTTTGGAGTGACTGGATCACAGGGTACAGGCACAGCTTCTACAGGTTCAGTGATTCAGGTGGCTAGTACTTCAGGGACAGTTTCAGGGACAGGTTCAGGGTTGAGTCCTCAGATCTCAGGTTCGTCAGGCACAGGTTCATCAGGTACTGGTCCTCGGGGTGTTGGACCTTCAGGTACTGGGATTTCCTCAGATGAGGAGAGCCCAAGACCAGTTTGGGAGGAGTAGTCTTCAAGGAAGAGGAAGCCTAAGTGGCTTCAGGAGACCTTGAAGGATGCTGAGACATTTGGTAGGCCCCAGGAGCAGATCAGGACAGTGGTGGAGCCAGACAGGCTTGGTGTGGTGCCAGACAGGTATGATATGGCCCTTGTTGCGAGTCTTCGTGACTTTGAGCCATCCACATTTGAGGAGGCTTCCCAGCATCAGGTATGGAGAGATGCCATGATGGAAGAGTACCATTCCATCATGAAGAATGATGCTTGGGAGATAGTGCCGAGACCTGAGGGGAAGTCAGTTGTGACTTCCAAGTGGCTTTACAAGATAAAGCATGCTGCGGATGGCAGTATGGAGAAGTACAAGGCTCGGTTTGTTGCGCG
>LPNX010602327.1:524731-570369 GCA_001517045.1 Pseudotsuga menziesii | reverse complement strand
GTTCGGGTGGAGTCAGCTTGGTTGGGTTCACAGATTCAGACTGGGCAGGTTGTGTGAGGGATCAGAAGAGCACTTTCGGTTGTTGTTTCAGTTTGGGCTCGGCAGCAATGTCGTGGTTCAGTCGGAAACAGAAGTCCGTTGCATTGAGTTCTGTTGAGGCTGAGTATATGGCAGCCAGTCAGGCTACTTGTGAAGCACTGTGGCTTCGCAAGTTATTGGTAGATTTATTTGATCAGCAGCTTAGGCCTACGGTGATCTATTGTGACAATCAGAGTTGCATTCAGCTCTCTGAGAATGCAGTGTTTCATGACAGGTCGAAGCACATTGAGATCAGGTACCATTTCATCCGTGACTATGTTAGGAGAGGGGCAGTTGAGCTACAGTATATATCCACTGATGAGCAGGTAGCAGACATTCTGACGAAGTCTTTGGGGAGGGGGAAGTTTGTCTTCTTCAGAGATAAGTTGGGAGTGGTGCAGAACACCTTCCTTGGTAAGAGGGAGCGTTAGTTTTTGTACCTAGGAATTTGTTCCCTAAGTGACTTTTTGCCTAAGTCACTTAGAAAAGGGAAAAAGGTGACCCTCACATTAAAAGCTACTTAATGAGACTTTATAAAGTTAAAGTCACTTTTTTGATAAATTTAAGTGGGTGAGTAAATTTATTTAAGTGATTTAAATAAATGTGATTTTTACTCTCATTGAATCTTAGCCATTGGATTGGATCTTTCTCCACCGTTGGATTAGATTCCCACTTAGGGTTTAGACAAAAAGGGTTGAGGGAAGCACAACTCTTCACTTTTTCATTTTTAGGAGAAGGAAGAAGAGAGAGCTGAAGAAGGAGAGTGGGCACGATTTTCTAGACATCCTGCTAAAGAGATTTTGGTGGGCACGAATTTCGAGACTGCCTTTATTGTTTTGCACAGAACCCGAGGATTGTACGGACTGCATTTAATGCACCGTACGACCTGCATTTAATGCTGTACGGTTTGCACAGAAATCGAGGGTACGGCCTGTAGAGTACGGTTTGCATTTATTTCAGCACAGAAATCGAGGTGTACGGCTTGATATTTAATGCTGTACGGTTTGCACAGTAATCGAGGTGTACTGCCTGATATTTAATGTTGTACGATTTGCACAGAAATTGAGGTGTACGGCCTGATATTTATTGCTGTACGGACTGCACAGAAATCGAGGTGTACGACCTGGTATTTATTGCTGTACAGACTGGGTGTACGGAATGCATTTAATGCTGGGCACGTTTTTCAAGATTTTGAGATGAAATCTTGGGTGAAGATAAGTTAAATTTTTACTGTATTTCTGTTCTGATATTTTGCTGAAGATAATAAAATCTCTCTCTCTCTCTAACTAGTTTTCCCCGTGGGGGTTTTTCCAGGGCTTGATTTGGCGAAAAATCTCCGAGTCTATCATTTTTATGGTGTGATTGTTAAATGTGTTTTTCAGCCTGTTAGTGTTTTTACTGTGTGTTTAATTGTTCAGTAAAAAATTCATAAGTAACTTACAGCCAATGCAAAACCGGCTGTAAGTGAAAATCACGAAATGTGACATAAACCAGCAAACGGTAAAACTCAGAAATTTCTACAAAATATGGTCAAATAATGTGACTGAGCACAAATTAGAGTGTCTTTGCATGCATGGGGTTAAGTAATTATCTCTTAAGTGTTGGAAATTTTCCAACTTCAGAAGTTATTTTTATTGTACTTGTATTGTATTTCCTTGTACCTCCTACTTGTGTTCTTTGTTTTTGTGCTTTGCATTTCTTCTAGAGATCCTATTGTTTATTTGCAATTAAGTTATACTGCTATAATCTTGTAAAAACTAACACGGTATCAAAGCTCTTCTAGAAGAGGCCATTGTCGGAAGCTAGGGTTTTGCCTTTTAAGGCCCTTCTCTCATCTCTTCAGTTGGAAAAGAGTTGTGGAAACTTCGCTCTAGGGGAGGCACATTTTTTGGTGAAAGAAAAACCAAATTTTGAGAAGTTTCATTTTTGGCCTAATTTTGTTGCTGCTTGAAATTAGGGTTTCAAGTCTTGTACTGATTAGGCCACTGCTTTGGCTCGACCTCATGTTTTCTCAACTCGCCTTGATAGGGCGCATCTATCTGTGAGGTTAGTCTCTTTAAATTCAAAAGGTCATTCTTGACCTAACTCCTGCTAGGGTTTCTTGTTCAGATCTGCAGACAAGATGATTGGAATGAAGGTTGAAGGTCGTCTTGATGGGGCTACAAATTTCATATCCTGGAAGCCTAGGGTTCTTCTCATCCTAGAAAAAAATGATCTCTTTACGTTTGTTAATGAGAAAGTTCCAGAACTAGAAGCAGAAGAAGATAAGTCCCAGTGGAGGAATAGTGATGCGAAAGCAAGAAGGATTTTGGTGGACTCAGTCAAAGATCACTTGGTTCCGCAAATCTCCGAAAAGAAGACAGCTAGGAAGATGTTCAAGACCTTGAAGAATTTACTTGAACACAATAGCATCAATGTGACTCTCACTTTGAGGAATCTGTTGTCGCCTAATTTGCACCTCAGGTCATGTGGCATAAATCTTCAAGCCACTGGGTGCGACCTTGGGGGCAAGCTCGAGCCAAGTGCTGTCACCTGATACTCAGCTCCTCCGTCTAGGCAAACTCCTAACAAAGCCAAGGGGGGTAGACCCTATAAATTTCTAAGGCTGATTAAGTTTTAGATGGTGGTTTGTGATCGATTAAGTTTTTTAGGAGTTTTTTTAAAATGACACAAGAGATTGCAATAATGATTAAGACAACAACATGAACAAATACAAACCATTAACATATTTACGAATTAAAGAAAACTACTTATGTGATAAAATAAAAAACCAGTGTTGAAATGGAGTGCTGTTGGAGTGTTGAATGTATTGCAATTGTTCTTGGTCAATTTTAAGTTTATGAATTAATGAATAGATTATGATGCAGGGTTCTTGATATACCACGAAGGTATAGGGAATATGTCCAGACCCACTATGTGTGGTAGCACATGAAGAAATGTGGGCTGAATGGAGTTACGGGGGGATGTCCTGTTGAACACAATGGTCACACTGAGAAAGGGGGTGAATCAGTGTGCGGGCAATTTAAGCCTTTTTCACCTTCTATTAATCAATCAAGCATTATGTTATCAATTACATAATCATATTCATCATGAGTTATAAGCACAATAAACACATCAGAGAGAGAGAAACACAGTAATATATGTAATGTAAGCTTTATTTATAGTAATGGAAAACTTCAATCTTTGCGATTACAATCAACACCAATTGATGAAAAGAGCACCAACTCTTATGACACGACCCAACCTGGTTTTCTTAGCTCCAACTAAGAAAGGGTTGAGGAATCCAATCCTCAAGTGCAAGACTCAGCTTGCAAGCTTGATGTCAATCACTGATTGTTATCAATTTGCTGCACAACCATATACCTCTGCTCATCCATCTGCTCAAGAAGTTGTCATGTCAGTAAGTCACATTATCATCATGTCTTTTGCTAAAGGTATCACTGTCACACATACCATACTCAATCAGTCAAACAAAGATCTTCACAAACCAGACTGTCAAACTATTTTTCAAGCAACAATCAAACTTGTCATCATCATCATTGTCTTCTTTACTGGTTGCTTGTCATCAAGAGGTCTGCTTATATCCTCTTCAAGTCAGTCTTCATATCTTCAAGCTTCATCATGTACTGTTAAGACTTCAAGACTGTTCATCACTTGTCACTTCTATACTTGTCATTGAATGCTATCAAGTCAACCAAATTAATCATTTTCATATCAATTGATGCTCAAGAATCTGGTCATCTGGTTCCAATGCAAGGCTTGGCTCTTATCTTACCATATACATTTTAACCATTCAACTCTGTGTTTGTCTTCCATTTTTACTGCAAAAGCAGCATGATCATATTTGTTGTATATAACATTTAAATTAGCCAAACAATATGATGCATACCTTGTTTATAACATACTACCAGAAATGAGCTGCTTGGCACATACAAATGGTTGCAATCAAATATTTGCAAGTCTTTTGATGATGGCTCAGGCTGAAGAATGATATGAACCCCGATGGTCCTCGTTTCTACAGTTGTTCTTCAATTGTCAATCATTAACCCTTCAACGGTCCACTGAAGTGAGATCTTCAATATTTCACATAAGCAAAGAAACCTTTACTCCTTCACATCCGGATCAACATATGTATCTGCTTCTTCATCTTGCCATTTTCATATGATACCAGAAAGAGTTCTACATATGGTATACTGTATGTGTCGTTAAGCTCTTTCAAGATTCAATTTGCAGAAGATTGACTATATCTCTTCAACAGAACTATGAGAGCATTCAAAACTGGGAAAACGTCTCAGGCTCTCAGCTCATAGCTCTCGGATCATCCACGTTCTCACTTCTCACAATTTTAGCACTGTAACAAAGTGAACCAACGCTTAACAGTCTTCAGCTCTGCATATATAGCTCATACATTTATTTTGGGTGCCACATCAGGGATGATTGGAAACCCTAGATCATTGATAGCAGATTCAAAAATAAAAGTGCCTAAAACTCGGATGATCAAAGGATGTCTCCAGAAACTAAGGTGATGTCAACAATATCCTTTTGACCCGATAGAATCCTTAATTAGACTGATGCTTTTCTCTCTCCAAGATGCATAGACATGACACAATTTACTTCATGTGTTGATCTTCTTTGAACCCACACGCCACAGGCTTTCATCGAACCATTCATCCTCCTTTAGTTCTTCGATTACACACTATATCAACTTCACTTAAATATGATCCTCCATCTCACGACTGTCATCTTTTTGGATGGACTGTGTGTCTATAGTGTGGAAGAGTCCCCAAACAAGTCCAAAATCGCATTGTCAATACATGAAAGATTTTCTATGGAAAAACCCCAAAAATAAATTAAAAAAAATAGACTGCTGTAACCCTCAATCCTAAGGCAGCCTCAGTCCACGATCTCCACCTCAGTCCAACAGCGCCAGCGAGCTTACTTCACAGTCTTCATCGTTGGTTGTCTTGTTTTTATACTCCTTCAACATTGACTACATCCTTTAATTAAGGGCTGGAATGTAGGTTAAGGGAGGTAAGTAAGTTTAAGTTTGTTTTTTATTTTTGTTTTTGCCACACTTATCTCCTTAAAAGAGTCAACCTTATCATTTAGGGTTTGTTGCAACAAATTGCATGTATTATTTTTATTTTGTTTTTAACCCATGACTCCTTCAAAAGTCAACCTTAGGGTTTGCCCACAACTAACTGAGGTCACCACATAATAGTCAACATTAGGGTTTTGTTGACTATACTCTATCAATTTCACCACAAGCAAGGGTGTGCTCCACATCACAAGGGCTTCAACCATGACATGTATGATCATCAACATTATGTGTGTGTGGGACCCCAATCAACATATGACCATCTCCAAGGGTTTCATGACCCCATCAACACACAAATGGGCCACATCATTTTCACCATTCTTTCAAAGGGTACAAGGACCATTAAACCAAGGGTATGCACATGACCTCAAGACCATCATTAACCTTGCAAACCACAAATCACCACAAAATGGGTCATTTGGTCCATTTGGTGTTCCAAAGGCTTCTTCACCATGCCAGAGGCTTCATGGGCTTCTTCAACCACCTCAACCACACGAGGACCTACAAGTGTCAAGAGCCATCATGCCACCCCCTGTGGGGGTGCCAAGCCTCCTTATGTCTCATGACCATCTCCAGGGGTACCATGACCCCATCAAAGCATAAATGACCACAGAATGGGTCATTATTCTACCCATCAAGGGCTTCTCCATTGTCCACAAGGGCTTCAACATCATAACCAAGGTCTTCAACATCATCTACTAGGAGTGGCTCCAAGATCCAATTTTGTGGGTTCAAGGACCTTGTCAGGATCCACAAGGTGCTTCAAAGCATAACCTATCTCTGTAAGGGCTCCAAGGCACTGGATGTGAGGGTACTGAGATCATCCATACCTGTGCACTGCAAGAGGGACTTGGTGGCATCAATGACTACATATGGGGCCGCTGCAAGTCCCATGTTGGCATCAATGACAATTCAATCAACAATCCCCTCTTTGTCATTGATGACAACAACTCATGCTCCCCCTGCGAGCATGCTCCCCTTTTGTTTTCATCTCTCCCTTTTTAGGAGTTGGGTCTAAACGGAGGAGTTAGGAATCGAGGTGACATTGGGTTCTAAACTCATAGTTGCCCTTAGAAACACACCTAGTGGTTGGAAGACTTCTCCACGGTCAAGTGTGTTTTAGGCGGCAACAATGCTCATGCATGGGGTTTCCTAAATTAGAGAAGGGCGCAAATCTCTTGAAGAACACACTTCTCTTTTTGCATGGTTATCCATGCAGTCAGGTACACTAGGGTTTCTTCCTGCCAGTCTAGGCACTGTTTTGCATGTGTCCAGATTCATTGTATCCCTCTTCTTTCCTAGACTATAAGGGAGAAGCAGTGTGCACCATTTTGAGTTTGGAGCTGTAGTTTTTTATTTATGTTTTCCAGATTTTAATAGAAATTACAGATGCTGTTTTGAGTGTTCAGAAACATCAGTTGGCTGTTTTATTTTTTCAGTAGCATGTGTTTGTAGTTTAGATTATTCCCTGGTAGAAATTTTTGTGTTTTCAGCATTAATGATCTGTAGGATGTAAGTTATTTTAGAGGACAGAATCTGATCCCCATGATTTGATTTTGACATGTGTGCCTTGGAGTTTTTGTCTTGTTAGACTTTTCTCCTATTTTGTGAACCTTCAAACAATGAATTTCTCTTCCAAATAAGCTTCATTTAACCCTAATTCAAAAAATCTGATAAATTGCCACAGGATAAGGCTTCCCTTGCCATAAGGAAAAGATCATCATTAACTATCTCCAACATACTTCACAAAAATTCAAAAGTCAATTTGTCCAAACTTGGAGGCTTGCAGTTCCTCATAGACATCAAAGCTGAGAAAAGTTCATCTTTAGAGATATCGCTATTTTGTCTTTCCCTGTCTATAGAAAAAGAAGAAATAATTTTATACATTGGTTCCTATCCTCTGCCATACTATCAGATAAAGCATAAGGGCATAAAATATTATGAAAATGAATCCCAAGCATATTTTTTATCTGAGCCGATTTTTGGTAGTAGTATGGAGGCGACACTCCTTTGCTTTTTTGACTAGCTATTTGTTTGCTTTCTTAGGTAATTTTAAATCAAGTTTGAATATTTAATTTTAAAGTAAAAAAAGTTATGTACATTTATTTATTTGAGTCTATATTTTATATTATTAAATTTTAAAGATACCATCTTAAGTTTGCAATGCACTTGACGAATTAATCGATGTTAGTGAAACTGGACTGAGTATTAGTGCATCCTTTCACTGAAGATAACATTAGACAATTTTGTTAATGTCCGACTAATGACCACGAGGAATTGCCTTACCTTGCAAACTGTTCATGATTTGGTTTATCTTCACTCAAAACTTCACAATACTAAGGATGTAGTGTGGGATTGGAGTCTCACTTGATGGAAGATGCTTCACATCTCTTTTCATTTAGTTCCTTTGTTGTTCAACCACATGGTTTCATAAGAAACTCAAGGAGGATGAAGTTTTAAAGTTGAATACCTTCATCAATAGGTGTTATGATCGTGACGGTCGTGTTGCCATGCAATTTTTGTTGGGCAAATATTTGAGATTTGAAGGCCTTTTTAGATCAGGCTTGTGCATATGATAGGACTAGAATTGGGCAGGTTGACTTTTGGGATGTCCGTGGAGGTGACACTCCTTTGCCTCATCTACTAGCTATTTGCATGCTTTCTAAGTAAGTCTAAACAAAGTTTGAATCTTTAACTTTAAAGTTTCTAGGCTATGTAGTATGGAGGCGCCACTCCTTTGCTTTTTTCACTAGCTATTTGTTTTCTTTATTAGGTAATTTGAAATTAAGTTTGAATATGTAAAAAAAAGTTTATGTACATTTATTTCTTCAAGTTTATATTTTATATTATTATATTTTAATGACACCATCTTAATTTTGCAATGTACTTGACTAATATATTGACATTAGTGAAACTGGAGTGAGTATGCATCCTTTCAGTGAAAATAACATAAGACAATTTTATTAATGTCCGACTAATGACCTCGAGGAATTGCCTTATCTTGTAAACTGTTCATGATTTGGTGTATGTTCACTCAAAACTTCACAACTCTAAGGATGTAGTGTGGGATCGGAGTCTCACTTGATGGAAGATGCTTAAGAACTCTTTTCATTCAGTTGCTTTCTTGTTCAAACACATATGGTTTCATAAGAAACCCAAGGGGGATGAAGTTTTAAAGTCGATACCTTCATCTATAGGTGTTATGATCATGATGGTCGTGTTGCCATGCAATTATAGTTGGGCAAATATTTGAGATTTGAAGGCCTTTTTAGATCAGGCTTGTGCATATGATATGACAACAATTGAGCAGGTTGACTTTTGGGAGCACTGTGGAGGTGACACTCCTTCGCTTCATTGACTAGCTATTTGCATGCTTTCTTAGGTAAGTCTAAACCAAGTTTGAATCTTTAATTTTAAAGTTACTAGGCTATGTACATTTATTTATTCAATTTTACATTTTATATTATTAAATTTTGATCAGACCATCTCAATTTGGAGTGAGTATTCATTCATCCCTTCAGTGAAGAGGAATCACCTTATCTTGCAAAAGGCTCAAGATTTGGTGTATTTTCACTCAAAACTTCACTTTCTATGCTCCTAACTGGCAGACTACATCATTTGATGCACTAGGATGTGTGATTATGGCAGTTCTCAAGGTGACAATGATGATGAGCTGCCTTTGAAGGTGTTGCAAATGAATGCAAAAGAGATGTTAGACAGCCTTAAGTATTTCTGGCATTGGACTTGGACCTTGGTATTGGTCAAGTTATTGGAATTGCCTGTCTCAATCCAGAGGAGCGAACTGAGGAGATGGAGTCAGAAACTTAGTATATTTGGGTGGTCAGAATTATCATTTTTGAACTGATGAGTAAATATTTACTCATTATGACTTTGATATTGAGGGGCGCTTCTAACTTATGAGGAGGGTTCTGTTTTTGTTATAACTTATGAATTAGAATACAATATCTGTGTATGTACTTGTAAAAATTTGAATAATTTGGAATATTTATAATTTAAAAAAAATTACTTTGCATATATATTTAAAAATGTAAAAAGCCTAGTGTTACTTTAAAGTTTCACAAAACCCTTGAATTGTGTTTCATTTCTGGTAACTTCTAACCTAGGGTTCTAGAGTAGAGTGACCATATTTGTTGCTGTGTCAACCTGTCTTTTCTTTAGTGACCTGCCCCAAACTCGTATTCTCTACTTTTTTTGTATACAAACATTCTTGTGGGCATGTTCCTTAGGTCTTTTACTGGTTGATCTTGTTCCTAGTTACTACTTTGCAACATTACTATAGTTCATAGAAAGTGTGTCAAATTGACTAGCTCTATAAACAATAAAAATAAATTTTAAGTATTGAGCTGTGAGATTTTATGCACATAATTTTTTTTTTGAATTGGTATAAATAAATATAGAAACTTCCCATATACATTTTTAACCCATCTAATTTTTTCTAGGATAATAATAATTTTTGTAAATTCAGCTAGAGAGGAAGAAAGGATTGTGGTGCTCCAAACTACTCTCTTATTATGTAATTTAGTTTGGTATTGTACATACAACACATGATTATAAGATATGGTGTGTATATTTTTTCATGTATTTCAACTTGTATCATGTAATTTATAAATTTGTTCTCTTTAATTTCCAGTATTTAGAGTCTTAATGCTATAAGTTACATAGCAAGTCGTTTTTCCATGGTTTTAAAATTACTACAGAGCTGTTCCATTGTGACCTTCATTTAATTTTTAATGAACTGGATACAGACTTGCTATTTTATTCAGCAACTGTTGGAAACTTCTGGGAATTGTTACTTCAATGAAAAACATAAATTTCACCTTCTTGTTAAGAAGGTTTTCCAGATCTTAGCCCTATAAGTTTTGTCCCTAGGTCTGCTGTAAATTAAAGTACCAGACGGCAGTGGAAGAAGTATAACTTACTTTCAAACAGCTATAAACCTCCCAGCAGTTCAAGAAGAAAAGATACCAAACAGTCCAATGAGTTTTTAGCCCCCTAGGACAACTTCTTTGGGATAAACCAGATCTAAAACCTCATCGTAAACATCAGAAATAACAGCAAACAAAACAGTTTGAGATGGTGGTACTATTGTCTTCAATATTAGTGACAAGTCCCTTGACAATTTCCTTCTTATGTGTGTCAAATCAGCAAGACAATGAAGTGCTGGAAATAAGCATTCCAAGGAGGCAAAATGCTGAAATCAAATCTGCAATGCAAAGAAGATGTGGATAGCTGAAAACCTCATATATATATCTCAACAATGGAGTCCTAGTATATCCCAAGCTCAAGATAAGCTAGCACTAAGCATACACCCAACAAGTTCTTCAACCTGAAACTAGGGAATCAGTGAAGACCCTGGTTCCATTAAGAAGTTCTATAAGCTAAGATAACCCTAGCAAGACTTCAAGGGAACTTAGGAAGATGTCCTCTTCTTCTTTCCAAATATATTCTAGGGTTTCACCAAACCCTAATCTCAATCCTCCAAGGGATAAACTTCAACCCTAGTCTTCAAGATGCCTCCAAGAACCTAGCACCTTCGAGAGAGAGATCAAATGTATAAAGAAGAAATCCAAGATAGAAAAAATTGTCTTCTTCTTCACATGCTCCACTAGGGTTTCCTTATGAACCCTAGCGTATCACCCTAAGAGAACAAGAACTAAGTAGAAGATACAAACTATAACGTGATGTTGTTGTTTGAAAGGACTCTCCTTCCTCTATTTATATGAGGTAAGGGAGGCCAACAATATATCACATGTGGGCCTTGCACTACAAGCAAGACGAGTAATACACAAGTAAGCCACACACAAGTGAGGTGCTTCACATTGAGTGAACACATGTCAAGCTCCTTGGTGATGTCATGCACAATAAAGTCTCTAATGGCTAGGGCTCTCCTTAAGCAAGGTCTAGCACTATGCCTCCATGCTCCGCGGGCTCCAATCTACTCATAAGCCATGTGCCAATCCTTGGGGTCTAGTCACCCACAAGAACCATTGTGGCAACCTAGGCATCCCCAAGTCAATTCCAGGTCTCCAAATTCCAAGTAAGCAACCAAATACACCCATGTTGTCCAGGACTCCAAGCTATTGTCCATGATGCAAAATACTCCATATCCCTTTTAGGATGTTCTCCGACTAAGTGAATTCTCCATGTGGCCACATTGAAGGTCGTCCACCATCAAATCAATAGATCTCCAACGCCTAAGGGAAGAACACTGAGCTAGTACCATCCTGAGGTTAAGCGTCCATTGAGCAAGCTATCTCAACTATGTATATCCATCACGGATAATCTCTTATGCTTTATTCTATCTTAGACCTCCAGGGTATGAACATACACCATGCACCCCAAATCTCATGAAGCACCCCCAAACATGGGGTAAACATTTTTGGAGTAACCCAAAAATCTAATAACAACCAGTAGATCAAAATACCAATGAGTGGTAGAATCAACAGAATTATCATTCCCATTCCATCCATAGAAACAGATCATATGATTTTTTTTGAACTGGGTTCTTCTTATCAAGATGAGGTTAACACACCCCAGATTTAGCATTACGGGGAATCATTGGTACCATTCAATATGGTTACCTTTGGCTAAGCAGTGGCTAGTGGGGGGTTTCTATTCCGTTAAAGTTGCCGAGAATTCCCGCTTGGCCCCAATGCTGTTGCATGTGCTGGTGTGCATCTACAACCACGAGCAAAAGCATTAGCATGTGGCTTGGTGAGACTTGAAACTTGGTTGGGGCCCTGGGGCTCTATTACTTACCCGCTTTCACAACTCGGCAAGCCACTGTTGACCTGATCATATGATCATTGAAGGAAACATGTTCTGTGAACTGCTTATGTGAGTAACTTAGTACAACTGTAAGACTGTTTTACCCCAATTTGATTAAAGTAGCTGAAAGAAAAGTCTCATGCTATTATATAAAGAGATTGTATCTTTAAGGGATATTTTTTGTGTGATTTTTTTATCTTTATAGTTGAAATATCATTTTGTTAATGTTTGAACTTATATAGGCTCTTTTATTTCATTTGATTTTGAAGAACAGTAACATTCATTGACCCAAGTTAAATTGGAGCTGACTTAAGCAAATACAGATTTATGGAAGTCTATACTATTGCCTGAATTCTATGTGTATATTTGTGCCTGTGGTATGTTACAGACATTATGTAGAGTCTATTTTCTTTCTTGTTTTCTATGGTTAATTCCCAATTGCTGATTTTAATGATTTTTATTGCAATGCTTAGAAGAGATATACAATAGCCATAAGCCTGGAATTGTGTCATGAAATACTTTGAAATGCTCTCATTTGCTTGTTTCTTTATAATGGTCAGAATACTCATGTTTCCACGTTAAATCTGACAGATTGTAGAGGCATTCTCTAAATGCGGGATCATCAAGGAGGTATATGTTGGGCATTCTCTGTTTTTCCAGTATTATGCTTTTGTTTGCTTCAGGTTTTCATAGCTTTGGATAGTTGGATTTGAGGCTTCTGGATCAAGTGCAACATCTTTAATTTTGTTGATGCAGTTGATCAGGAAACCTAAAATTCAATTATATGATGTAGTGATTGGATGTTTACTAGCATTACATTAATTTTAGATGTCTTTTTTTAGATTGCGAGATATTGACTTTGCTGAATCATTTTCCTATGTTAACATCAGTTTTTGCATGAATTTTAAGCAAAACAGAATAAAGACTGGTCTTATTAGAGTTTTCTTGCAGATTAAGAGATATCTGTAGCTGTGAGCTAGAACATTGGTCTTGGTATACTACACTCTCACTGGGGATTGTACAAAGCAGTCCTATAGCTACAGACAATTTTTTCTGGATGATATCTTTAGACAGTAACAAGGTGTCTTCCATATTACTGGGTTTGACATGATTACAACAAATCAAAGGGGTCGTTCCTTTTCTCATCGTTTTTACAAAAATTGCATTGCTGTGCCTGTATGATTGTTCAATTAGTTACCATCTGCTGCTGGTCCTCTATCCATCCAGTGTCATCAGTGATGGACTTTTCATGCATCCCAGTTTTGCTCTGTGTGCTGCCACCATTGGAAGTTATATATAGCTGTGAGATAGAATATTGTTCCTAGTAAACTATACTTCCACTGGGAATTGCACAAAATAGCCTCAGATGATTTTTCCTGCCTAATTTTCCGTATTACTGGATTTTAATGATTACTACAAATCTAAGTGGTCGTGCCTTTGCTCGTCACTGTTTCAAAACTGGTTAGATTTCCTTACCATGGCTCAATTAGTTCCCAACCAATGCTGATCCTCCTTTCACTTCACATCATAACCGATGGAAGATCCTTACATGCCGCTTCCATTTTGTCCACTTCCATTTTTATTTGTTCAGGCTCCTAACACGCAGTATATACGAGGGATCATTACTTAAACAAGACACCAGAGAAACCTTTCATATTTACTTTCTGTCTTTGCCACTTTTCTCTAGAGTCTATTCCACTGTGTAGTAAAATAGGACCTGTTAAGTTCTCATTTTGAGGACCTTAACACGTACTCCAAAAAATTTATCATAGGCTTATACATTGTGGTTCCCTAATTAGCCACCGTTTCTTTGGTTTCACTGTGATCGACAGAGATGCTGGCACCTCCTCTGATTTGGATGCTGGCTAAGGTCTCAGTGGTCACGATTTGGTGGACTTATTTTGCTACCTGGATGTTTCTTCTTTTACAGTTTTTGTCTCTAATACATGTTCTAGGGTTTACAGGATTGTGTTCGCCCTCTATTTGGTTTTTAATTTTGATCTTTTTTTGTTACTTATCTTCAGAGATGCTCTAGTTACTCCTCCATTGCTATTAACAGTTGTACTTTAGAGTCTCATATACATCCTTTGGTCACTTGTGGAGATTGGTATAATTTTAATTCATTTAGTTTCTAATTTGTGATGCTAGGATGTAGATTTTCCTCCTTGTTCTGATGCTTTGAGGTTTTAAATTTAATCCATTTCTTCTCCTGCTTTCTCTTCTCTATAAAGGTCTTTACCTTTATCTCTGCACCTAACTTCCTCCATAGATCAATCTGCTCTCATTTTTCCCTAGGAGCTCTTTTTCGAGAAGAAAGGCTTCCTAGGACTGCCCTCTTTTGAGGTTGAAGTCTCCTTGCTGTCCTGCGTTGCTCTCACTTATTGTTTTTGTATCATATTTTCCTTATTGCCCTTTGTCTGAGCCTGCTTGCAAATACATTTCTGCTTACCATTGCTTTGGTTTTCAGCTTGCTTCTTGCTTCTTTTTCAATGTAAGAGTATCCTATTGTTTCTTATCTTGACTAAGCACTTTGGCACTTCCTTGATTTGCTGTAAATTCTGTATTGGTAAGTTATAGTGGAGAATGTGAGTCACGACTATTATAGAAGGGGGTAGAGAGCTTCATGGAATGATGTTAGATGCCCATTAAATGTTAACCCTCAGTTGATTCAGTCTTGGGTGACTTTACGGCAGAGGATAATGGAAAGGGCACCCATCTGTGGTTGCAAAATTTTTGGTTATTCCTTGAATGCACGTGGCTGCCTTTTACCTACTAGACAGGAGCTGAATAGAATCACTAGAGATGATANTCGGGGGGGGGGGGGGTTACATCCCAAGATGGCCTTCTACACTACGCACTTCTTGGGTATGAGGGACGGTTTCATTGTTTGACCTCGTTACACATTTTGACATTGGGCACATGCTCTTCGTATTCCTTTAGGCCAATTCAGTGGCATCTCACCTTCTCCGGATTGAGACTGATCACCAACTCGACTGGTTAGATAGGATCTACCAGGTATGTCACCTTTGAGAGGTTGAGACCGAGGAGCACTTTATCTTTCGGTGTCCTATCTACTACGAGATTCACAGGCGGTTTCATTGTCTTTTCAGGGACCTTTTTAGCAAGCTCCAAAATTTGTCTAGATTTTTTAGATACCCCGATTAGAGATGTTTAGCCTTATACGTGCAGGGAGGCCCTTCGACATCCTTAAGCAACATTCTCAGTCGGGACCAGGCTCCATTTAGTATATCACTTCCTTCTTTTCAGTGCTTCCTTCCTCTAGGGGCACTAAGAGACAGACAAAAGGTGGTACATACCTTGATTGCTTGGTTTGGACCTCAATTACAAATATCGACAATATATCGTTGACACTGCGATATATCATGAGGCTAGCCTAGTGGTGATATATTGCCAAAGTATCGCCCGATCTTTGAACCGATTTTTGGGCGATAAATTAGCGATATTTTTGAAAATATCGTGACGTTTTGGAAAATATCGCCTTGCTAATAGAAAATACATAGAATTTGGGAAATAAAGCTGTGGGTTGCGTTTTTGACATTGTTATTAGAATCAGACTGAAATTGGCTGGTCCAATGGAGTAATAATTGGTGATATTGAATGACAATATTAATTTCTTAAAGTAAAAGTGGCATTCTCCTTATATTTCATTTTCTATCCTTTTACTTATATTTTTAACATTACCATTAATTGTTTCAGGATGTTTGAGAGTAATTCTAACCTCATCGAACTTCATATGCAAAAAGTAGAATTTTAGCTCCCATTCAAAATTCAACAGACTTAATAGTTTTTAGGATTTCAGGATTGCAAATTAGTTTTTCTGGATTTCAGGACTGCAAAGTTTATACCGGATTCTATCATGTATGAGGGTATGGGATTGGCATTTAATCAAGCACATCAACCGCTCTATGTACCTTGATGTTGTTGGTGTTGATTGTTGAACTACTTAGTCATGATTTTAATAAAAATGCACTCTTCACTCAAGAAAAGTCACTTAATAAGCATGGGAAGTTTTTTCAACGTTATTTTAATGTTTGGATTTGGAAGTTTCATCAAAACTGTAAGGTTTTGAGTCGTTGACTAATGTCCTTGGAGGATCAACTTTGAGATTCGAGGTAGAGGAAAGGACTAGAGCCTAGAGGAGGGAGGCATAGGGTGCTGTTGATGACTAGGATCCCAATATAGGCACTCTATGAAAAACAATTGAGATACATCAATAGAACAATTGAAGTTAAAGGAGGGAGGCATGGGGTGCTATTGATGAATAGGATCCCAATATAGGAACTCTATCAAAAGCAATTGAGATACATCAATAACACAATTTAAGTTAGAGGAGGGAGGCATAGGGTGCTATTGATGAATAGGATCCCAATATAGGAACTCAATCAAAAGCAATTGAGATACATCAATAGCACAATTGAAGTAATGACTGTGTTATTTTGGTGATTAATGAGTTGCAGAGTCAGGTTCTAGGACACGACTCATTTTTGATGTGTGATGTATCACTAGACGTCTTATACATCTTATATATTGGTTATCTTTCCATATTCATGTGGCAATGTGATTATTTGATGTTCTTGTTGTTTTAGATGTTTAGAAAATACAAAAAAAAGAATATTTTTTTATTTATTAGGTTTGTCGATACATTGCCGATGTTTGCTGACATTTTCACTGATAAATCCAATAATTTCTTTTTGGACCCTCGACAATATATTCGTTGACACCAATATTTGTAACATTGGTTAGGACACAACAATCCACCTCTTCCTCCGCTCAGCACCAGCGACGAGGACAGTCTTGCCCTCATACTGACATATAAACGACTTTTTCTAGGTTGTAACATCAAGTACCATCCTTTAGGCAGTAGTGCACTACTCGTTGTTGTTCTTCTTCTAGCTCTTCCTTCAGACAAAGTACTCTTTTGAGCTAGCACCTATACCTATTTGGGGGTTCACTTCACAAGACCTCGTTTCAGATTATGGCATGCTCTTCAGCCTCGAGTCAATAAAGGATACGACTCCCTAGCCCCTTCGGAGAGACAATGCTCCAGGCATTCAACGGATGAAAAGAATAATACAAGAACTGTAATTTTTTATAAAAATATCTGATATGATTTTACAATAATTCCTTTTGGCTTTTATAAGCCTTTTAATGTAACTGTATGTAGAGTCACACTGTTTCATAATTTTTTTTTAGGTATTTTAGTTAATTATATATATATATATATATTTTCAATTATTATGTGTATTATTTAATGTATACAACATTGCCCTCTTCTTTGAAGATGCTTTGTCCTCAAAGCAGATCAATGATGGATGTTGCTGAATGAACTTCTCGGTTTCCCATGAAGCATCTTCTTCTGGGCAACTCTTCCAGTTAATAAGGTATTCTTTAATGATGCGAGAACGCAATATTCTTTCTTTGATGTTGATGATGGCTTCTGGTTCTAATACATGTTTCCCTTCTTCATCGAAGGTAGGAAGTGTCGTCTGAGCAGATTGATGTTGACCCAATTGTTTTTTGAGACTTGAAACATGAAAGACATTGTGAATTCGATTGTTGTCGGGTAACTTCAATCCATATGCTACTGGGCTAACCTTTCGGATAATTTGGTATGGCCCAAAAAACTTGGGAGATAATTTTTTCTTTCTTTGTTGCTTAAGTGACAATTGCTTGTATGGATGAAGTCTTACAAGTACCCAATCTGCTACTTCAAACTCTCTGTTTGTTCTATGTTGATCTGCTTGATGTGTCATAGGATTTTGTGCCATAGTTAAATTATCCTTGAGTACTTGCATTACTCTCTGATTTTCTTCAAGTTGACTTTTTACTGCAGGTACTTTTGCCTTTCCTTGAATGAGTTCCTTCCATCTGGGAGGCGCATAACCATACAGTTCTTGAAAAAGTGTCATCTTGGATGACGTATAATAGGTGGAGTTATACCACCATTCTGCAAGATGTAACCAATGTAACCATATTTTCTGTTTGCCAGTGACAAAACTATGAAGATAGGCTTCCACACATTTGTTAACAACTTCTGTTTGACCATCTGTTTGGGGATGTAGGTTGAGTTCATGTTAAGAGTAATTCCTATTTGTTTTTAGAATTCCTTCCAAGAATTACTTGTGAATTTGGCATCTTTGTCACTAACGATGATTTTCGGGAATCCATGTAATTTGTTAATATTTTTATAGAATACTTCAGCGATTTGTTTAGCGGAGTCATTTTCTTAATACCCATAAAATGTGCATATTTTGTTAATCAGTCCGCTACCACAAAGATTTTGTCCTTGCCTTCAGATACAGGTAACCCTTCAATAAAATCCATGCAGATTTCCTCCCACTTTTGGCTTGGAATGTGAAGCGGATGGAGTAGTCTTGGTGTCACGATATTTTCGCTTTTGTTTCTTTTGATAGGTGTTACACTCAGCCACGTACTTTTGAATGTCTTTATTCATCCCCTTCCAATAGAAAGATTGCTTGACATTGTAGTAAGTTTTGAAAAAACCTACATGTCCAATGGCTGGGGAATCATGAGACTCCTTCAACACCTTGGTTTTAAACCTAGATCTAGGGCTTAAGTAGATGATGCCATTTGTCCATTCAAATTTGGGACCATGATTAGGATCATTAATTAGGGCACACGTGTCTAGTTCCTTGGCATATTCTCCTCGAATTTCGTCTAACCAATCTGGAACTGCCATTGAGATTGCGTAAGGCTTGACTCCTTCATCTTTTCGTGAAAGGGCATCAAAAACTACATTGTCCTTTCCTCGCTTATGTAGTATCTCCATGCCAAATGTAGCAATTTTTTCTATCCATTTTTGTTGTTCAGTCGATAATGTTTGTTGTTGAAGGAGATATTGAAGGCTATTGTGGTATGTTCTTATCAAGATTTTGCTCTCTAGGAGGTATTGTTGCCATTTTGTTAGAGCATGTATAATGGAAAGCATTTCCTTATCATACATTGATTTCAAACTCTCTCTCTTATTGAGTTTCCTGCTTTTAAAAGCTATCAGATGACCTTCTTGCATCAAGACCATTCTATCGGATGACCTTCTTGCATCAAGACCATTCCTATCTCGAATCCTGAAGCATCGCACTCAACAATGAAAGGTTTTGTGAAATCTAGGGTTGCTAATACTGGTGTTGATGACATAATGTTTTTTAATGCTTCAAAGCATTTTTCTGCCTCATCATTCCTTCGAAATAAATTTTTCTTCAATAAGTTTGTTAGGGGGGTTGTATTATGGGTGTAATTTTTCGCATATCTTTGATAGTACCTCGTTAAGCCTAGAAACCCTCGTAATTTCAAGATATTATCTGGTTGGGCCCACTTAGTGATTGCCTTGATCTTATTGGGATCAACTTTGACTCCTTTTGATATTATATGGCCAAGATAGTCCACTTCTTCTTTTCCAAAAGTGTATTTGGACATTTTTGTGAAAAACTGATGCTCTTCCAAGATGGTTAGTACTTGATATAAGTGTCGAACATGCTCTCTCCATGTTTTGCTATATATGAGGATATCATCAAAAATACTAATACGAATTTTCGTAAATATGGCTGGAACAACTCGTTTGTTGCGGCTTGGAAGGTGGCTAGAGCATTGGTTAGCCCAAAGGGCATTACTTCGAACTCATAATGGCCCTCATGAGTACGTAAAGCGGTTTTGGCTACGTCTTCTAACCTAACCCTAATTTGGTAATATCCTGATCGCAGGTCTAATTTCGAGAAGTACTTGGCTCCATGAAGTTCATCCATCATCTCATCGATGAATGGAATAGGGAATTTATTCTTAATTGTGATTTTGTTGAGTCCTCTATAATCTATGCACAACCTGAAAGACCCATCCTTCTTTCGAACGAGCACTACTGGAGCGGCATAAGGGCTTCAACTTTTTGAAATGACTCCACATTTTAACAAATCTTGGGTCAACCTCTCAATCGCTGTTTTGTGATGACGAGGATATCTGTATGGTTTGATATTTATAGGCCTTGTCGTTGGCTCTATATGGTCTGATATTTATAGGCTCGTCGTTGGATTCCTATTGGAGTAGTTTTTGTCGAAACTACCCTGAGTGGATCGTTTAAACTTGTTCTCGATGATCTTGGCCTTACATCTTGGCTCGCCCATGGTAGAAGTGTTATGCAATTCTAACCCTTCCCGAATGTGCGGTTTTTGTCCATGTATGTATGATTGCAGACGTTGGTCATTGGTTAGTTCTAGAACTCGAGTTGCCAAAGCTTCCCATTCACATGTGTACTCATCTATGTAGAAATTTCAGCACTCTCCCAACTTCGGTTTTCAACTCCGTTTATAGCATTGTTTAATGCCCAACCCAATTTGTATGTGTGCTGCAAATTATATTTTTCTCATAAACAATAAGGACTGAAACACAAGAAGAGCTTATACAACATTTTATGAACAAAAAATAAACTGCATTCAACCATAAATTTTAGATACAGTATTTTTGGTCCAATGACCCAGGAAAATCCCCAACCTCCGGGGAAAACCTATGAGAGAATTTTTTATTATCTGGAAAATTTACAGCAATAGTCAGAAAAATTTTTAGACCAACTTATCTCAACTAGATGAAAATATTCAGCGTCGTTTTCCATGCTAAACAGAAAAATGCAAACTCAAAATTTTTTCTGTTCTCTGCCTTGATTTCTGTGCAGCCGTACGGGTTGTACGACAGCCGTAGTGATAGACTATACGTACTGTCTGTACGGACCTCAAAAACCGTGCCTGCAAACTGCCTCTGAATTTGTGCCCAAAAATTATTTCTTTGAAAATTGTGCTCGAAAACTCCTCGAAAATCGTGTTGTACTTCTGCCTCGGGATTTGTGTTGCTGTATAGGATCCGTACCGTACGGACTATACGGAACAACAATAAATGCTATTGTACCTTGCCTTTATTTTTGTGCCCTGCTGTTGTACTTTCCCTCCTCGAAATGCGTGCCCAAAGAAAAATGCTGTTGCTGCTATTTTTCTCTCTTTCTCAGAAAATGGCTCTCTCTTCTCTCTCAAATGCAAAAGTGCCTCCTCACTTGGAAACTTTCCTTTTTGGTGAAAAAATTAGGGTGAATGAAAAGCCATCTAATCCAATGGCTCAGATTAGTCTACATGAGTGGTTTTGATTAAAATCACTTTTCTCCATAAAATAATTAATTTTACTCACTTTTTAAATATTTCACTTAAAGTTTACTTTATTCTCTAAAGTGCAATTAATGCTCATCTCAAGCCATTAATATAAAGTCCAAGTGACTCAAACCCCTTTTCCTAGTGACTTAGGCAAATGTCACTTAGGGGAACAATTCCTAGGTAAAAATCAACACTCCCTCTTACCAAGGAAGTTGTTCTTCGCCACACCCAGCTTGTCTTTGAAGTGAATAAACTTGCCTCTTCCAAGAGACTTCGTCATGATGTCTGCCACTTGCGCATCAATGGAAATGTACTGCAATGCCACTGCTCCTCTCTGAACATAATCATGAATGAAATGATACTTGATCTCAATATGCTTTGACCTGTCGTGAAATACAAGATTCTTAGAGAGTTGGATGCAACTCTGATTGTCATAGTAAATCACCGTAGGCCTCAGCTTCTGATCAAATAAATCAACCAATAACTTGCGAAGCCACAACTCCTCGCAACTGGCCTGCCTGGCTGCAATATACTCGGCCTCTGCAGAACTTAAAGCAATAGAATTTTGCTTTCGATTGAACCATGACACTGCTGCCGAGCCCAAACTGAAACAACATTCGGAAGTGCTCTTTTGGTCCGCCACACTGCCTGCCAATCAATCTGATCCCATCCGATCTCCTGTAGTCCATACCATACTCCACTGTGCCTGCAAGGTATCTCAACACATGCTTTGCAGCTACCCAGTGCACTCTCCTAGGCTCCACCATGAATTGACTGAGAGTGTTCATTGCAAAACACAAATCTGTCTTGGAGTTAACCAGATACATCAAAGAACCAATGCGCTGACGATATAGTGTAGGATCCACCAACTCTCCCTCAGAAGCATGAAGCTTATTCTAGTTGGTGACCATCGGTGTAGACATTGGCCTGCAATCCTCCATCTGAAATCTCCTCAGAATATCAACTGCATACTTTCCCTGTCCTAGGAAAATATGACCAGCCTCTTGCCAAACCTCCAATCCCAAAAAATAGTGCATCAACCTAATGCCCGTCATCTCATACTCTGAAGCAATATCTTTCTTGCAAGCTGCAATAGGTCTCTCGACTCCTGTGATAAATAAGTCATCCACATACAACAGAAGAATGAGCGGATCATCTCCAACCATGATGAAATAGAGATTCGGATTTGCCTCACTCTTTTGAAAACCCATCTGCTGCAAGTAAGGGTCAATCATGGAGTACCAAGCTCTAGGAGCTTGCTTCAGCCCATATAAGGCTTTCTTCAGCCTGCACACATGAGACTCTCCCATGAATCTCAAATCCCTGAGGCTGCTCAACATAAACCTCCTGTATGATTCCATTGAGAAATGCGGTCTTCACATCCATCTGGTGGATCTTCCAACCCATTTTTGCAGCAATGGAAATCAATGCGTTGATAGAAGTATAGCGAGCAACCGGTGCAAAGGTCTCATCATAATCAACTCCCTCAACCTGTGAGAACCCTCGCGCCACAAATCGAGCCTCGTACTTCTCCACACTACCATCTGCACCAAACTTTAGCTTGTAAATCCAACGAGAAGTCACCACTAACTTCCCCTCAGGTCTTAAAACAATCTCTCAAACACTGTTCTTCATGATGTAATGGTACTCTTTCATCATGGCATCTCTCCAAACATGATGCTGAGAGGCCTCCTCAAAGGTAGATGGCTCTGAATCACGAAGACTAACCACTAATGCCATACCCAATCAGTCTGGCATCTGAATAGCCCTCACTGGCTCCTTGGGTGTTCCAAACTCCTTTGCTTCCTTAAAGGTGTCTCGAAGCTACTTAGGCTTCTTCTAACTTGAAGACTGCTTCCACACTGGTCTGTCCTCCTCTGATGAACTCCCAGAGGTAGAAACCCTAGTAACCTGTGAACTAGAAGCTGGAATACCAACAACTGGAGAACCCTGTGATCCTGAAGCTCTGTACGGTGAACCTGTAACCTGAGACCCAAAACTTGTCCCCGAAGATCCTACTGGCTGAACCACTGAAACTGGAGAACCTGTGCCTATACTGTGTGGTCCAGTAACCTTGGAAATCTGTGAACTCGTCTGCTGCATTGAAGTAACCTGTGAAACTACCTGAGGTGTGGGAACCTGCTGCTTTGCTTGCTCTAACTCTCTAGACTTCCTGAAGGCTCGCTCCTCAAATCTCACTTCCCTCCTCACAACCACCTTCCTCTGAGAAGGAAGATTAATGCTTGTCTCTACTGTGGGCTCAAACTTTGTCCTCTTCTCAGAAGGGACATGTGAGTAAGTTAGGCAACCAAATATCCGAAAATGACTCACCTCAGGCTTCTTTCCTGTGAAACTCTCCTCAGGTGTCTTGTTCCCCATGACATGATGGGGATTCCTGTTTTGAAGGTATACAACTGTACTACATAACTCCGCCCAAAGGAAGAAAGGAAGTGACTGATCATGCAACATGGTTCTCGCAGCTCCAACTATAGATCTGTTCTTCCTTTTTGCCATCCATTCCGCTCAGGATTGTATGGAACCGTCAATACTCATCGAACTCCTTGGAGGTATACTCACCCCCGTTATCAGATGCCTGTATCTTCCTCCCTGTTTGGTTCTCCACAAGAGCTTTGAATTCTTGGAACCTCTGCAAGACCTCTTTAGATTTCTTGCTCTTAAGGATGTAGATCCAGGTCTTCTTGGAATGGTCATTGATGAATGTCACATAATACTCGAACTCTCTCAAAGAAACAATTGACATAGGACCACATAGGTAGGAATGTATCAAATCAAGAACTCCTGTTGACCTGCTATCACTGCTCGTAAAAGCAGTCTTGGTGTACTTTCCCAAAGCATACCCCATGCATACCTCACTGTGTTCCGTGCATACCCTTATCTGGTATCTGCTTGGAGAATTGATATCGACGGAATGTTAAAAAGGGGAACTTTGTGTGGTGGTGTTGTGTCGGGTTGGCCTGAAGATTTAGGCATATTTGGGGGAGTGTAATGTCCTCTTTTAATTAAATCACTCGAGACACCCTTGTTATTACATATAGAGTAGCCGGGCTACCATATTCTATTTTTCAGATACAGTACATTTTTCAGCCAGATCTCTTACATATGAGATGCTGAGATGAGTAGTTTTGACGGATCATTATTTTATTCGTGGACTATTGTACTCTCCCATGTTAGGACTAAGTCTCAGGACACTCAGATTTGAGGACTGATGTAGCCATTTAGTCATTTACAGAGCAGTTATTGATGCCCAGATTTATATCAGTGCTTTCGCATTGGACAGATGATGGTTCAGATGGATTATATGTATGATTATGACTCAACATTTATTATATTGTGTTATGGTTATCATTGCTCTTATACTCATTTTTGTGACATATACTAGCATTTAGTGTCATGATCTGGGGGTCATAAATATATGGACTTGGATCTATTTGTATTATGTATTGATGTCCCTACTCAGACTTTGAAGTTCCCGATCTATACTCATTATTGGTTTTAACCTCCTTAGGGAGAATAGAGGTAGTCATTTCCACCATTGTTTTCGCTTGCTAGTGTTGGCTTCATTATTCACTGTCTCCACCCATCCATTACCTTCCAGTTTTGTTTTAACCCGACGTACTTCTTGACTTGTGGCATGGAGGACCTTTCCCTGCTAGAACTTTTGTTGGACAAACTTCCCTATTTATATTGTGTCTTGGCTATGAGTTGGTGACAGAACTTGCCTTTGGTGAGTTGGAGTGTATGCCTAAATCATTCTGGTCGGTTGTCTCGATGTTTGGCACTGTGCAGAACTCCCCCCTGGTCACTTGAGATGTAGTTGGCTAAAACTGAAAGCTCATGTACTACTTGTGATGAAAATGTGTCTGTGTGCCCATGAAAAATGCAAAATCTAGAATGTGTTTCTTAACACATATCTGAAAAGGGCAAGAGCAACAAAATGCAAAAAATTTCCCTCGAAGGGTATAAGAAAAGGTCCCAAAACCAATGGTTAAATATATGCTATATCCAAATATTGCTGACCTTATAAATTTGAATATGTCTTGGATGAAAGCTGTGATTAGTTGTGCTTTTAAGCACTGGTGAAGTCCCAAAGGGTCATATAGGCCAAAAAGGCCAAGGAAATAAAATTGATGGTTCTAATGAACCTGGATCAAACTTGATGTAGACATGATGCCTAAGTTGAATAAGCACTCTCTGAACAACTCAACCATTTGTGAGGCACTGCAATTCCTTGTGTTATTGTTTGTCCGACATGTGGTTATAGTGAGTTTTTCCTTTCCATATCCAAAGTGTCATGATGTTAAGTAGGTAGTCATCCTTTGCCCTAGTCTTGTCAATTTCAACCTTCACCCTTCACTAGCAAATTGACTACAACTTCGAAGTGAGTATAGTCTTGAAAGTCTGGTCTGAGTAATAATAAATAAAACCCTATATATGTATTTGGTTGATGTACTGCTAGTGAGGTGACTGCTACTTGTTATGAATGTTACTTAAATGATTTGTAGAGAATGTCTTAGCTTTGTAACACTTGCAACAAATGGATGATAGTCTGAGTTATATTATTGGTATCTGTTTATTTACAGATGATTATGTTGTCTATTGGATATGGTTGATGATTAGATAGAGACTTGGAAAGGGTACGAGTATACACCCTAGATGGATTAGGACTCTCTGAGTTTAATGAGATAGTTTATTTCCAATTCCGGGCACTTGTAGAGATGGTCAGCCTCATTTTACTCTTTTGATGCAGTTTTGCCTCACAGAATGATGTGTCTGATCAGAGAGATGTTTTTATTGGATCTCCTAGGGCGTTGTATGGGGCATAGGGGGTGTAGCCATTTGATTGTATCATAGTACCCCCATCCCAGAGAGCTTGGCGGGCTCAGTTTGACAACACAGGCACCCTAGGAGGCTGTTTTGGCAGGTTCACGTTTCTCGAGGCAGATTAAAAAATGATTAAATGGCTATTGAAGAAATCGATTTGGGCTACTGAGGCAAGGAAATGACATGGGATGAGTTATGATGATGAGTGTGATGTCCTCCGCACCTTCTCCAACAGTTACAACACCTGATTGGGCCCACACCTATTTTTTGGGCATTTTTATATTATTTTCTGGAGCTTTTGGGAGGCTCACGATTTCCTGAAGAAGGCACAAAGTCAAAAAATTAAAATATTATATTATTTTATTGTGCCATGAGGCACCCAGAGGGAGTTAGTTAACACTCCATGGACCCACCATGTGCTTCATTTATTTCTTGTTGAGTGGGGTACCCTCTTTATAGGTGATTTAGTCCACTTTGGTACTTTATGTTTATATTGATCCATGTATTGTATGTTGAGCTCATCTCAACCATTGATTAGAACATTTTATCTTTTAATCTTAGCCACTCGTTTTGAAAGTGGTTAGGATTTTGATTCTCTCCTTCCTATTTAAAGGAGAGAGCTTCTCATTTGTAAGGGGTCCTTGGCTCTTGGATCTGGATAATACAAATTTTTTCTTGTGGATATTTTTTTGAATCTCCTTTGCATCTGATGTTCTTAGATGGTGATTAGAAAATCTCTTGCTTCCTAGCATTCGAAATATTGTGTGAGATCTATATCTTTTTTCGGGATCATTGTCTTGTCTACAAGAGGGCGTTTTTAGCTGGAGCTTTTTTGCAGGGGGACCTCAACTCGCTCGGATTGTCTTCGTCTTGTATCGGGGGGTTTTCATTAGCTTCATTGTGATCTATTACTTTTTTGTAGATCTAGCTTTCTTTTTCGGGGTACAACAAATCTGATATTGTTGACGTTTGCTTGTGCAGGATAGGGGGGCGCATTGGTCACTTGGAGCATAACGTTGGTCCTAGAACTCACTCAGATTTTCCACAATTGATCGGAATGGCGGGGATCATCATCATCAAGGCATCTACAAGCATTTCCAGGTAAGATCTACAGGTAAGTCTCTTCTCTTTCAGATCTCAATCCATTGTACTTGATTTTCTTCAAATTTTCTGAAAAAACTCCTAAATAATAAAAATCCAAAAAATACTTTATCGGGGAACCCCTTGATCTTTGAACAAACCATTTCTTTGTTTTGTAGATCGGGCATCCCTGTCACCAAATCCTCTTCAACGCTGTCCAGATTGTGACTGGTTTGCTCTAGATTTGACTTTCTGACTACTCCAACCCCAACGCCCTTACTGAAATTTTGACTTTTTCCAGATTTGACTTTTTTCCGGAAAATAATCACTTGGGTTTGTAGATCAGGTCTTCCTCACTCAAGAACACCCACAACGCTGAGCTAGTTCCTGCTAGGTAGCCCTAGATCTGAAAAACTGACTTTCAGCATCTTAGCTTCCCTCATCAGATTTTGACTTTTCCAGATTTGATTTTTTCTGAAATTTTCCGACTTGGGTTTGTAGATCAGGCCATTTTGATCTCATCTCCACTCCAAGGCTGAGCTGATAGTCTCCTGGTTGTCCTAGATTTGCAGATCTGCCCCTCCAAACCCGAGCGCTAGCTCTCCTTCTGCTGGTTTTCCTTTCGAAGTGAATTTTCTGTGCCAAACACTTTCTTGGGTCCATAGATCAGGGCATATCCCAAGTGGGTCCACTCTAACGTTGTGCAAATATTGACTCCATTGCCCAAGGCCCAACATGCACTGATTCCCAAGCCTAGCGCTAGCCCTCTTTTGACCTCTTTCCCCTGAAAATTGACTGCTCCTTGATGACTCAGGTAATCTGACATTGTCATATCTCTTATTGAGTCTGTCCCTTTGGTACTAGACAACCCCAATTCTGTCCTCACTCACCTTGTCTCGGTTACGTTTCCCAAGGCAACGGTTATCTTCATCAGTTGCTAGTACCTCAACCCTAGATCTAGTATGTACCCTATAGGTCACTTGTATTTCACTTTGGATCAACCCTCATACGACTGAAGCTCTCATCCAAAGCCCAAGTCCACTTAGTATTATCTTCCATAGATCTAGAGTTTCCAATTACCTTACACCTTACGTACTTCAAGCCATACTTGATCTGATCTGGTGTCTAGGTCTGATCTCTCCTGTTGGGAGTAGATCTGGGTCTCCCACGTTGTTGTCTTGGACTTGGATAACATAAAGCGAACACTGCCTTGATTGACGTGGCAACCATCCATTTGGGAGTCTAGGCAGTCTTGGTTCCACCTCCTTAGTTGCTTGCCCCTCTACCGTCCGTCCTGGATCCATCATACATAGCCAACTACAAGGTTGGTGACAACAACCCGTTAACCTATTTTATTCCCATAGGTTTGAGCGGGTATTAAAGAAAAGGGAATAACTGAGGACTAATATCACTAGGAGTAGAAATGAACATCAATTCAGTATTATTAAGTCATCAGTATAGTAAAGAAGGCCATTAGAGTTAATATCATAAAGCATGCGGAGCATGCATGCCTTATTTCTTCAGTCTTAAAGTCAACGAGCAATTAGAATTTCATGCATGCAAAAAGTAAAATGCAAACCCTAAAAGTGACATGGAAACCCTACCCTAAAAGTGACATGGAAACCCTAAAAGGACTTACTAAAGCTATATAAAAAGGGTAGTGCAACAATACCAGGTGTCCCGATTGCAAGTTGGGGTTGGAGACGAAGGTCTTCGGCTAGCAAGGGGTTTTGACAACGAAATCTATCTGCCCTAACCACTTCGGGATAGATCATCCAGATCTATCATCAGTATTCATCATCTTCTTATTCTTGGTTCGGTTCTTCAGTTATCAGAGAGAGTTTATTGCAGGTGTACCTTTCCCTGCTGGGGATACAGCTGGAAATCACAGATCTATTCGCTAGCCTTCAAGAATCCAGTAAAAATTCTGCATGCTACCTCTTTTCTTCTTAGCAGAGATACATCAGCATATTGGGTGACTGTTGTTCCATTTCGGGCACATTCCAAGCCGCCTCCAGCAAAAAACGCGAGGAGAGAGGACGTCATCCATCCTCCAGTAGATCAATTCGCTAGGTTGCTTGAAGGATTCTAATCTTCCGCATTTATTTCCTTATCTCTCCGGGAGGCCTATACCATCGCTCATAGGAAGTTTCAGCAGCAATGAACACTTCTTTCCTAAAAAATGTCAAGATCATCAGAAGGAGGGCACTCTTTTAGCTGGGCCTCAACTGCTAGAGAGGAGCACTAACTTCTCATCTTTCCAGCATAACCTGCATGCATCTTATCTATTGATAGACTATCACCATTATTATCAGTGGTATGCTATGATATCAGACACGTCCATATAAGCCATTGTGTCCTGTGTCATTGTGTTGGACATTGACACGGTGTCAGACACTTGTTTTGGACATGTCCTGTTTTAGGACACGTCCAAAACATGTGCCCTACACTGTGTCAGGACGTGTCCTAAAAACAGGACACCATGTCATGACGTGTTCTAAAAACAAGACACCTTGTCTAAAAAACATGACACTTCTAACCAAAAAATATTGTAAAAAAACAATTTTACTCTCATTCATTCATAGTTTTTAGTGAGGCTTGAGCTCTAAGAGGTTTTTTTTTGCAGGTGAAGAGCATTAGAATGTTTTCCATATTGATCTACTCCATTTTGTATTTGCCAGTGGCATTCTGACATCTATGTAATACATTTTGATTTCGATGAGTTAATGAGAATATTTTTGAGTCTATGAGAACCCATTGCACCAATGGAATTATAGCCCCCCATGTTTGTCATCCTTCTCTCTCTGCAATTTGTGATGTATTTTTATTATTTTTCCATATACATTTACATATTACATTGTTTGGCTCTTATTTGTGATGTATTTTTTTACTTTTCCATGTACATTTAAATATTACATTGTTTGGCTCTTAGCCTCTCAAATCAAGTCAGGGAGCACACCGACAAGTGTTCTGTGGGGGCATATTCCACAAATAACATCACAAGGGGTTTCATTTCACGTAGGGGAGGTTACCCTTTATTTCTATTGCTACTCATGACATTCAATCTATGTGGCATCATCATTTTAAGTGGCATAATCTAAAATATAAAGTGTGTAGGTAGATGAGATTCTTCATTCTTCCATATATTTAAAGCATCTATATAATATTTAAATATAATTGATAGATGGGATTTTTCATTCTTCCATCTTGATCTACCCCTTTTTGTATTTACTATTACTATTAGTCTATTTGGTATTTGCCAATGACATTCCGACATCTATGTAATACATTTTAATTTTGATGACATAATGAGAAATATGGTTCCGACTCCTGAGTATTGACATCTTGATCTATGACATTCATGAGTATCATGAATTATCTGTGTCTCATAATCTCATTGTGATTACTTATTTGTAATTGTTTAACTGCTAATGTTAAATGTGCATTGATTCTAATTTCTATTGAATATTTGTAAAAATTTGGATCTATATGTCTATATTTTTAATATATATAATTTTAAATATATATATAACGTGTCCTACGTGTCTTGATTTCGGGGGTCACCGTGTCCGTGTCGGACACTCGAATCTCCGTGTCTTTCGTGTTCCGTGTCCTCGTGTCAGGTGACTTAGGTGGTATGTGTATCTCTTCTTACTAAAAGTCTTTTCCCTATTATCTCTCCAGATCAGCTATTTTTTAGGGCCATTTATTTGGCATGACACTTTTTGCATGCACATTTTATTTATCTTTCTAGCACAATTTGAGCATATGAACAACAAACGTAATACCAAAGTACAATAGAATATCGGTTGGCATATTACAGTGGTATCTGGGCATGTTCCTTGCCAGCTGTGGGCTTGAACATGAACAGTAAATGAATCCAGAAGAAACTACTTTTGTCACTTATAGAAGGAGGAAGGGTAGGTACATAGATGATCTGGGATTCTAAGATATTAAGTTAGAAGATACAGATCTAGACATGGACCCAACAGAAATACACTCTGATAGAGGAAAGGGAACAGGGAAAGAGGAAGACAGGTTGGCATTTCATAGCTATAACTTAGCTAATGGGTAGAAAGAGGTGTTGCATGCAATAAACAAGTTGTCTCTTAAAGCCAGAACAGGGTCAGGACAGTCTACCAATTTCGCCAGGAGATATAGGATCCACCAGTAGTTGCGTGAAACATGCGTAGACGAATATGTAGAACACTCTGCACATATACAATAAACCTTCTAGACCTACTATGCCTCACTTTCTGGAAAATGCCATTGCAGGGCCAGTCATGCCAGCTGAACCTAGTGAACCATTTGGGGCCTATCTACAGCAATACAGGGATTTGGGAGATGAGTTCCATTTAGCTATGTCATTCTCAGACTTCTGCAATACGAAAAGCAGGAACCGACCTAGGAACTTTCACAGAGGGTTTACTCAGAACTATGAATTACATAAAACTGTGGGCAGGTTGACCATTCCTAATTTTAATGGGTCATCGAGTTGTTCAGTCAGAATTTGGGTACAAAAGCTGGACACCTACTTCTAACTTAACCCCATAACGGAGACAAGATGCAATCAAGTTGGCTACTTTACATTTAGACGGGGAAGCGCATGAGTGGTGGTACCACGGACTGGTGACACTAGGTCACAACACTATCACCTCATACAATGATTTTACACAAAGGCTCATGGAGCGCTTTGATAAGAAGGAGCCAAAGATTCATTTCCTGGAGCTAGCGTAGCTCAAGCAGATAGGCAGTGCATAAACCTTCATATCCGAATTCTAGAGAGTCACCGTTATGGTATTTGACATGTCAGAGAGTCAACTGATTATGCTATTTACGGAGGCACTAGCCGAGCCACTTCGTGGATGGGTGAAGGCTTACAAGCCAATTGCTTTGCAAGATGCTATCAGTAGGACTCACGACCTACAAGATTCTGTGCCCAAGAACAAGCCTCCACAAAAACCTACCAATCTGTCGAAAAACAAGGAAAATACAATTCCACAGAAGGAATGGTTGAACGAGGACACACGACGAGATTTAAGAAGAAGAGCTTATGTTTCAATTGCAAAGAACCTTGGGTACCTGGACACATATGTATGGGAAAAGGGAAGGTACACCTCATCGAAGTACTTTTAGATAGCAATGAGGAAGATGAATTGGAGCAGAAACAGGATGGAGAACTACATAGTACATAATTGAAACAATTGCCACAGAGAGCAACTATTGCTACTCTCATAGGAGTCCCCACCGTCCATACTATCACGATCAGGGGAAGTATCCAAGGATAGCGTGCCATTGCTTTGATTGATGGTGGGGCCACCCACAACTTTATAGATGTGTAGAGAGGAAAAATTTCCCATCGAGGACTTTGAGGGCTTTACCCTTGTCATGGCTGGCAATCATAGGATGAAATGCACACAGAGGATACCTCTGTTACAAGTACAACTTGGGAATTATACATTGGTCGATGACTTTATGTGGTAGATGTGCCAGACACGAGCATTGTTTTGGGAGTACAATGGTTGTACTCAATTGAGAAATACTCAACAAATTACCAAACATTAGAGATGGAGTTCCTCGCACCAAATGGGAAAAGGGTAGTCCTAAGGGGAATGCTCAATGAAGCTTCAGGGTCATCCACATCAAGAGGGATGACCACCATATTCAGGTATGAGGACAAGAATCGCATAAGAAAATGGCCAACTCCAACACATAAGACTTCAAGGAAGGACCAGTCATATGAAAAGGGCTTTTCGAGTAGACCTCTAGACAAAAGTATGATGCACCCTAGGGAATTCGGACGAGGAGCCAAATCTAGGATGTTCAATCCTTACAGGTACCCAAGAAGATACAAGGAGGGAATACAGAGCATGGGTGAGAAGAAACATAAATTCGAAGAAAAAGAAGAGACACCCAACAGTGGAATAAACTGGTTGTTAAAAATGGACGAGAAGAGACAGGGACATGATTTGGTATATTGGTTGGAGATTGCTCGAGGACAAGCAATTTTGAGCGGTGAGGAGTGTAATGTCCTCTTTTAATTAAATCACTAGAGATACCCGTTAATCTACTTTATTCCCATAGGTTTGAGCGGGTATTAAAGAATAGGGAATAACTGAGGACTAATATCAATAGGAGCAGAAAGGAACATCAATTCAGTGTTATTAAGTCATCAGTATAGTAAAGAAGGCCATTAGAGTTAATATCATAAAGCATGCGGAGCAAGCAACCCTTATTTCTTCAGTCTTAAAGTCAACGTGCAATTAGAATTGCATGCATGCAAAAAGTAAAGTGCAAACCCTAAAAGTGACATGCAAACCCTAAAAGGACATACTAAAGCTATGTAAGAAGGGTAGTTGAACCAAAAAGATTATCTATGATTATTATTATTGAGTTTGGTTTCTAGAGCAACAACAACAGGTGTTGCGGCAGCAAGTTGGGGTTGGAGACGAAGGTCTTCAACCAACAAGGGTTTTCGACATTGAAATCTATTTGCCCTAATCACTTCAAGATAGATCATCTAGATCTTTCATCGATATTCATCATCTTCTTATTCTTGGTTCGGTTATTCAACAATTAGAGAGAGAGTTTATTGCAGGTGCACCTTTTGTTGTTGGGGATACAACTGGAAATCCCAGATCTATTCGCTAGCCTTCAGGAATCCAGTAAACTTCTGCATGCCACCTCTCTTCTTATCAGCAGAGATACATCAGCATATTGGGTGACTGTTATTCCATTCCGAGCACATTCCAAGTCTCCTCCAACAAAAAAACGTGAGCAGAGAGGACGTCATCCATCCTCCAACAAATCAATTTGCCAGGTTGCTTGAAGGAGTCTAATCTTCTGCATTTATTTCCTTATCTCTCCGAGAGGCCTATACCATCACTCCTAGGAAGTTTCAACAAGAACAGACACTTCTTCCCTAAAAAACGTCAAGATCATCAGAAGGAGGGCACTCTTTTAGATGGGTGTCAACTGCCGGAGAGGAGCACTATCTTCTCATCTTTCCAGCATAACCTGCATGCATCTTATCTATTGATAGACTATCAACATTATTGTCAGTGGTATGTGTATCTCTTCTTACTAAAAGTCTTTGCCCTATTATCTCTCCAAATCAGCTATTTTTTAGGGCCGTTTGGCACGACACTTTTTGCATGCACATTTTATTTATCTTTCTAGCACAATTTGAGCATCTGAACAACAAACATATTAGCAAAGTACAATAGAATATCAGTTGGGATATTACTAGCATAGATCCATTTTAGGCACAGATCTATCAAGCACCGACAAGGATCCAATTTCTTGCAGTGTACATTTTTTTACCATTTGAATCCTTCTCGGTGCTTGATGATAGATCTGGGTTTAAAATGGATCTACGCTAGTTTAATTTTTAAATTTTTTTATTTAAGTCTATATGTAATTTATATTTTATTTTTTAACATTTTTTGTTATGTCGGCTAGCATAACGCGACTAACGTGACAAGTTCTCCCCCATACTGGATTGGAGAGCACCTCTCTTCTCTCGGTGCAACAAGGAGGTGAATTGAAAGGGTCTAGATTATAGCTAGGTGGGGGAATTGAGGTGTGTGACGATAGTCTAGCCAAGATAATGTTGAGAGTTTCTTGCATCTTGTTTTTCTCTGCCTGCAATGTACAAATGCCTTGCTCTAGTCCTCCCTTGACTCCTATTATTTTGTTATTGTTTTTGTCGATGTTTGCCTTGAGTTGTGCATATCTCTTGTTGACTTTTTCGTCTAATTGGTCCAATCTGGCATTGATATCTTCCATTCTGGCGACTACTGGGATTTTCTCCGTGGTGAACCTTGATTTATTTTTATTCGTTGTTTGAAGCCAGCCCGTAATGATTTTTTAAAAATATAATTATAATTTTTTTAATATATAATTATAATTTATTTTTATTTTTTATTTTTTTATAATTATAATTATATATATATATATAATTATAAGATATATATATATATATTATAAATGATTATAATAGTAATAATAATAATAATAATATTATTATTATTATTATATAGTTTTTTGACAATAATTTTTTGGGTCGTGGTTGGAGAATAGGATAGGAGCTAACAGGGGAGATGGAGGGACGGTGGAGCTGACAGGGGAAGATGACAGAAGACTGAGGAGTGGTGACGGTAGCGAGGGGTAGGTAGTGGATGGAGCAGGGCAGAGCTGGGAGAAGGCGCAGTAGAGAGGGCGACAGAAATCCGCGAGAATGAATTGGCATGGGGGACGCAAGGGGAACATGGGGGTTAGCAGAGAGGAGGGTTGCGGGGTCGAGCAACAAAGAGGTGGACATGGCAACGGTAGTGAAATGCGATGGGGAGGTAGGTGAAGCGAAGGATATGGGAGAATATCGGGGCTATGCAGAGCGGTTGGAGAGGAGAGGTGGGATGGATGCGGAGCAGGGAGATGACACGGGGAAGAGCTGCGTGGGATGAGCAGGGACACGATGGTGAGTTCGTAGGAGTGGGGAGTTTGCAGGTGCAGGAAATGGGAGGTCGAGTGGAAATGGGACGTAGGGAGGATGTGAGGGACGTAGGAACATGTGGAGGAGGACGGTGGGGCAACGGGGGTGAAGGCTTGAATTTGGACGACGGCGGGTACAGGCGTCCTTCGCTCTGATACCAATGCTGTGGATGAAAAGAATAATACAAGAGCTGTAATTTTTTATAAAAATATCTGATATGATTTTACAATAATTCCTTTTGGCTTTTATAATCCTTTTAATGTGATTGTATGTAGAGTCACACTGTTTCATAAAATATTTTAGGTATTTTAATTTATTATGTGTATTATTTAATGTATACGACAAGGCATCGGTTTTAGGATATCTCATCCAAGATGTCTCTAATGGATACTCTCATTTGACCAACGGTCCTCTATGGCTCTGAGGTTTGGGGCCATGCCTACTTGACCATGTTTGGGCTTTAGTGTAGAATACAAATCCTCCTCATTCGTCACATCATCAGACACAAACAGATAATACCTTAGTTCATCATGCTCGTAGAATTTGGCGCTCAACCTTTTTGGTTTGAGGCTATGTTTAGTCTTCTCCCTCCCTTACATCGCCTTCGGAGCTTTACCGACATGGTAAAGGGGCGTGAATGACACCCATAGTTGGCCTATCTCTCTTTAGAGGCCATCGCCTAGGCCAGTCATTCGGGTTGCTCTAAATGTTGGTTTGCGGGTGTTACAGATCTTTTAGCATTTGTCGATATTGCGATGGATTGACTTCCTCCTATTGGGTATTCCTTGAATGCACCTGGATGTCTTTTATCTACTAGACAAGATCTGAACAGAATCACTAGAGATGACATTTTCAGACAGTTTGTGCAGGTCACTTGCATCAACCCTCCGGGGGGGTTACGTCCCAAGATGGTCTTCTATGCTATAGACTTCTTGGATTTGGGGGATAGTCTCATTGTTCACCCCCCTTACATATTTCAACATTGGGCACACGCTCTTCGTATTCCTTTAGGCCAATTCAGAGTGGGTTCTCATAGTCTCTCAATTGACACTAATCACCAACTCGATCGGTTAGATAGGATCTGCTAGGCATGTCACCTTCGAGAGGTTGAGATCGAGGAGCACTTCATCTTTCAGTGTCCTATCTACTACGAGATTCGCGAGCAGCTTCGTTATCTCTTTGGGGACCTTCTTCTTAGTGAGCTCTAGACTTTGTCTAGATTTTTTAGATACACTGATCAGAGATGGTTAGCCTTATACATGTAGGAGGCCCTTCAACTTCGCTTCGTCACCCTTCAACAACATTCTCAGTCGAGACTAGGCTCCATTCAATATATCACTTCCTTCTTTTCAATGCTTCCTTCCTCTAGGGGCACCAAGAGACAGATAGAAGGTGGCACGTACCTTGATTGCTCAGCTAGGACATGACAGTCCACCTCTAACTCCTTCCAACTCCAATGACAGGGGCAATCTCGACACCGCACGACATACATACAACTTCTTCCTGGTTGCAAGATCAAGTACCATCCTCTAGGCAACGGTGCACTACTCATTGCAGTTCTTCTTCTAGCCCTTTCTCCAAACATAGTACTCTTTTGAGCTTCCTTCAGTTGGCCTCAGATGGTAGGAGAGATACTGCCAATGCTTCTAGTGATTTTAGTGGCCCATAACATTTTCTCCATCACCATTTTTGCGTCACAGTTCTTGGATCCACTCTCCTTCCTTGGATCAACTCTCATAATATCTCTCCTTGTATATATTCTTTTCCGAGACCGGCTCTCCATTTATAGAACTAGGGTTTGATTCTAGTCTGCTTTTTATCTTTTATAGGAGCTATTTTTACGCTCCCACTTTGTATTGTTCTCACGGTATTACATAGTCCCATTGACCTACTTTTGTGGTCATTTGTTGGACATTAATAAAATTATCTTATCTTATCTTTATCTTTGGAAAGCATTATCAGCTGTTTTGTACCTTAGCTTTGGTCCTTTGATATTCCTGTTGTTATTACTATAGACATTGGCAGCATGCCTTATCTACTCCCTTTGCAACATTAAATATTATTGCGCCGAGAGGTGCTCTACAACCCAGCATGGGGGAGATCTTGTAACGTGATGTAACATGTTGGCAAAAAAATAGTGATAGTGAATATTATGGGAGAGATCTTGTAACCTGATGTAAAGTTTGTAACATGTCGGCAAAAAATAATAGTGATAGTGAATATTATGGGAGAGATTTTGTAACACAAAATAAAAAATAATATCACTTTCATAACGCTATTTTTATTAATAAAAAATAAATTTTCTAATAGGCCAATATAAATGTTGGCCACAAAAGCAAAATCTAATATGTGGAAGATGTTGTAATCTTCCTACCTAACAAAACAATAAAAAAGTAAAAATTTAATTATCCGCAAAAAAATATGTGGGTCGAAAAAAACACAAAATTGAATTATCCGCAAAAAAATGTTGGCATTGCACATGGTTTTAAAACCATGTGCAAGGCATTCTAAACAACCCATGGTTTTATTGTACATGGTTTAAGGCCTCCTAAACAACCCATGGTTTTATTGTATNTGAATCAAATCAATGGATACCTAAGAAGAGGTTTGCACCTCGAGAGATTTGATCCATCTCGGCGCTTGATAGAGCCTAGGATTTGGATCTACGCTGGTATCCAGTCCCAGCAATGCCTTTTGTTCATATGTAGATAATAATGTAGTCTCTCTTAATCTCATATTTCTTCGTCTTCAATGATTCTCTTAAATTTTATTGCTGCCAATTGCAGCATCCTGATACTAAAATGTTGTGAGTGAAGATAGATAACTTTTTGGTTAGAATGATTTTTTAATATCTTGTTGCTACCACTTGCAGGATCTTGATACTAAAAAGCTGCGAGTGAAGATTTACGTTGACAAAGAGACTGGAAGACAAAAAGGAGATGCACTTGTGACTTACTTGAAGGTATATATTCTCTGAGTCAAATTGTCTAGTGGTTTAGTAGAACTGCTAGGTTTTGGATTCATGTAATGGTCAAAATTCAGATTGATAGAGAATACCACACATTTTCTTGTTGTAGGAGCCTTCAGTGGATTTGGCGATTCAAATTTTGGATGGGACTCCTTTACGTCCTGGTGAAAAGCAGCTTATGTCAGTCAGTAAAGCAAAATTTGAGCAGAAGGGTACGATACTTTCATTTTAGTTAAATTACAACTATGTTTAATTTTTAAGACTTTGTGGCAGCTGAACATTTGGCATTATTCCATCCACGCACATTAGATGTATTAAAATAGAGCATTAATACTATTGGCATCATTTGTGAAGTCATTCATCCACAGAATGAAATAGATGATTTGATTTTATAATTTTGTGGATCTGTTGGGTTTGATTTTTCTCTGAAGTTTTAGCATGAGCCTTTCTCAATGCCAGTAAATGTAAATTTATTATTTTCTCTTGGTGTTTGTATAGGAGAGACATTTATCAAAAAGCAACAAAATAATCAAAAGAAAAAAAAGATCAAGCGAGTTGAACAGAAGGCTCTTGGATGGGGTAAGCACTTGCTTTTGATTTCATTCTTAAGCTGGCTAACTACATTGACCCTTTTAGGGCACGATTTTGTTTCCTAGGTTGATTGTTATTTTGTTGATTGGTCATTGATATTTATGGAGCATGCTGGAAGGACAAGACTTCCCACAGGATTTATGATGTGCTTGGCTTACTGACTTTTGAATAATAGTTGCATCATTTCCATTATTTTTGGACTGATGCCTTTTTAAACTGATTTTCATCATCACCATCTTTTTTCTTCACTCACATGTTAGTTAGTGGAGGCACGTCTTTCTTTTCCATTAAATTTTTTTTTGGTTTATCATATTTTATTGATTATATTCTGAAACATTGTCATGTGATAATACCATTGTTAGTTGAAGTATTGCTTTTTCCTTGTCTCTAGATCTAAGCATGCCAATATTTATTCTGTACTAGTCTATTTCACAGGACCAGAATTCTTCCGAATTGGCCATTATAATAATAAATTTTGACTGTAATTTGAATTCTATGGAATCATATTGCTGAACTCAATTTAATTTTGTCAACATATTGAATAGCAAATTGACTCCAATTTCCAGAATATGATTTGGCACCAATTATATTGAAATTAGGCTGCAATTTATGTCGTATCCGACTTGGTAAAAAACCCTAACACATGAAAAAAGAAAAGTACCCAAACATAATGTGATCTTAACCGTCCAATTTGTCGCTCCCACACTGCATTTTCCCGTGCTTGCTCAAGCAAATTACCTCATTTGCTTGGCTGGCTCAAGTACTTGCTGAATCCACTTAACAATGCAGACCAGTGCTCATTGAATTGGGAACCATTAGCAGTGCCAGCTTGCTACGATTAACAGGGAGCCATTAACCATTAGATGTGCAGAATAAAGGCTGGGTTCATAACTTCATTCTTCTTGCACTCATGGATGGATCCTAAATGTAGATTATATTCTGTGGAGTTTGTTAATATTGATTTTGCCATTATCAATTTGACAGTGCTGACTTGGCTCATCTGCAGTGATTTCACTAGTGGTTTCAAGTTCTGCCATTAACTTGCTTGCTCGTAGCCTGTGCAGTGTTTCTACCTTGAAATTTGAAAACTCAATCCTCTGTAGCGTGCCTATCCTGTGCAATGTGTTTTTGTATTTTTTTCATACTGGGATTTTCCCATTCAAGTTTTTTCTTAATGTACATAATTTTAATTCAGATTTGAATTTATATATGGTAACTATGCCCTATTCTACCCTTAGCTTAGAAGTATACGTGTAAAAGTATTAAAAACTTAGAGGATGCTTCCTTTAGACTTTAATGCACAGAGTATTTACCACCTATTAGGAGGTGGGACAATGCTGTGTTTAATGGCACATGGTGTCTGTGTTGACTTAATGGCCGTGAAGGCTTCCTCTATTCTATGATTTTCTAATGAGTGTGCATTGGCCCACGAGGGGCAAAGATGTCAGTTGCGGGAATCAAACCCTGATGGGGGTCAATAACAACAACCTTTTTTCACGGAACTGACAAGCCCACTTTGACATCTATGTAAAAATATAATATTTGGGTTTTGCTTATTAATTCTAAAACAATTCTCAAGGAATCCAACTAAGACCATGTGAGCTACATGCACCCATTTTATCCTCATTTTTGTTGATTCTTTTATCCTCCTTGAATTTCAAGAGGTTAATAGTAAATACTGGGATTCTCCTACAGGTACAAATGCTTAAGATATTAGAGGATGTTCTCTATGTACAGGGAATTGACCATGACACAATTGGTCATAGAGAGTATCAGCTAACGGAGGTAGTCCAATTTAGTCTTATGGGAGGCATGTTCTTCACCGTGGAGAATCTCATGGCTTGTTGCTCCTTAATAGTCTGTCTAGCTTCCCTTATTTTGGTAGCATCACATGCATTCCTCACAATGGCACTGCAAGTTGCAGACTAGCTTGGTATTTCTTCCTGACATCCTCAGTTCTCTGTCCCCCCCTTGCTCTGACATCCTCATGTATTTTTACAGCAGAAATAACAACAATATTACAGCAGTAAAATTAGCCCCTTTATCTTCTTCTTCAGATGTCAAATTGTAAATTTTTCACTCATTCCCCAACCCGGTTTCAAGCCACCATTTTCATTATTGTTTATTGCCCAACACAATTTACTTTCTGCTGCAAATTAGATAATTTTCTCATAAACAATTTCACTGAAACACATGAAGAATTTTATAACTTTAAATGAGCAGTAATAAAAACACAGTCACACATGAAAATTCAGACTCAGAAATTTTTGGTCAAATGACCCAGGAAAAACCCGAACCTCCGGGGAAAACCTGTTCTTGAGAGAGAAAATTTTATTTTCTGCAGTAAAATCAAAGTACAGCAAAAACAGAGATAAACTTATCGCAACCACCGTGCTCAGCAAATTGACTGAATTCAGAAATTTTACAGTCAAATTTTCTGACAACTAGCTGCCTCAAAAACCGTCCCAAATTGACTGTACGGTCTGCCTCGATTTCCTTGCCCACTGCTGTACCATATGGAGTGTATGGACCTCGATTTCCGTTCCACCACCTGCTGTACTGTATGGAACTGTATAGACTATATATGGTCTGCCTTGAATTCTCTGCCCAGAAAATCTGTATGGACTGCCCCAAAATTCGTGACCAGAAAACTGCCTCGAAATTCATGCCACTGCTATACAGAACAACAATTAATGCTGCTGTATGGACCTCGAAATTTGTGCCCAGAATTTGCCTCGGGATGCGTGCAGTACGAAAAAATATTCAGTGCTGCTGTACGGTCTTGGGAAACGAGCCCTCTGTACTTTTTGTGTGCAATTTTTCTCCTTCTCTGCTCTCCAACTCTCATGGAAAAAATTAGAATGAGACTCTAATGCCTTCCCTTGCCTTTTTGGTGTCTAAATGAGGAAACTGAATAAACATGTAATCCAAGGGCCCAAAATGAATTAGATGGATGGATGAGATTAAATGCACTTTTAATTTTTTCCAAAATTAATTTGGCTCACCTCACTTAATTTATCAAAAAATCACTTTATTCTCTAAAGTGAATTAAAACTCATCTCAAGTTATTAATTGCAAAGGTCACTTTGGTTTTCCCTTTTTATGACTTAGGCAAAAGTCACTAGGGGAACACTTCCCTATGTACAAAAATCAACACTCCCTCTTACCGAGGAAGGTGTTCTGCACCACACCTAACTTGTCTCTGAAATGAATGAACTTGCCTCTTCCAAGAGACTTGTCAGGATATGTGCAACCTGCTCATCAGTGAAAATGTACTGCAACTCCACAGCTTCTCTCTGAACATAATCATGGATGAAATGGTACTCAATCTCAATATACTTTGACATGTCGTGAAATACAGGATTTTCAGAGAGCAAGATGCAACTTTGATTGATAAAGCACCGTAGCCCTCAGCTTCTGATCAAATAAATCCACCAATAACTTGCGAAGCCAGAGTGCCTCACAACTAGCCTGACTGGTTGACATGTACTCAGCCTCTGCATAACTCAAAGCAACAGACTTTTGCTTCCGACTAAACCACGACACTGTTGTTGAGCCCAAACTGAAACATCTGGAAGTGCTCTTCGGTCCGCCACACTGCTTGCCCAATCTGAGTCCGTGAAGCCAATCAAACTAACCCCATCCGATCTTTTATAATCTAGTCCATTGTACCTGCAAGGTATCTCAACACATGTTTTGTGGCCACCCAGTGCACTCTCCTAGGCTCCACCATGAACTGACTGAGAGTGTTCACCGCAAAACACAAATCTGGCCTAGAGTTGACTAGATACATCAATGAACCTATGAGCTGACGATATAAGGTAGGATCCACCAACTTTGCCTTAGAAGCATGACGCTTCTTCCAGTTGGTGATCATAGATATAGACATTGGCCTGCAATCCTCCATCTGAAATCTCCTCAGAATATCCATTGCATACTTCTCCTGCCCCAGGAAAATATAACCATGCTCTTACCAAACTCAATCCCAAAAAATAATGCATCATTCCACTGTTTCAGCATCCTCAATAATGGGGATTGCTGTTTTGACTGGGTTCTCAAATTGTTCATTCATTCTTCCTTCGTTCACAAGTGATGGAACGTCCTCAATTACAGTAGGTTCTACTATCCTCCCGGATCGTAAATGTATTTCATTGCACGGAATGGGAGTAATAGAATAAGCTAGCATGTTCGATGTTTCAAATTGTTGCACTTATTGTTGGGGTTAGTGATAGGTTGAGCAGGCAGTTGAGGTCGAAGTGGTGTATTAATTGGTGCAATGCTGTTAGGGAGTTGCAGCTGTGGCTGCTGATACTCTAGGTGAGGATCTTGATTGTGAGGAAACTAATTTCCTGGATAAGGATTTCTCCAACCAGGAGACCAAGGGGCTTGTTGGTTTAAGTGTTGTGCCCATGGTGTCCAAGGGGTAGGATATTGCATTGTAGTCTGAGTAGGTGGATGCCATTGAGTGTTGGAACAAGAATAGTGTGAAGGAAACTGATTATTCATATTGTTCCAAGAATTGAAAGATGTAGGATTTAGATTCATACCTGGAGCACGAGGTTGCCAAGGCTTCTTTTGTGAGATGAAATAAGCTTGCTCCACATCCACGATGGACGCTTGAAGGACTGCCTTGACTTTTGGCAGTGAAGGGCATTCTTTAGTATCGTGATCCAAATCACACAGGCCACATACCTCCACCTTGTCAAGCGGGCATTCCCTCAATGGGTGCTTCTTTCTACATTTAGCACAAAATACACCAAGTGCCAGATCTTCTTCTGCTTGCCTCTGCTTTGCTCTCAAGACATCCAACTGTGAGGAAATAGAACTCATCATATCAGTTTTAAAGTTTTCAAGAAGATTACCTATCTCTGCTTGAGTATCCCCTCCACTGGATGACTTTTGTGCACTTGTAAGGGCATCTTGATATCTTGTATTGGTTCTAGAAGACCCTCTGGAGTATCTTCGACGTAGATCCACAATATGGTCAAATGACTCCTTAGAGATCTCCCCCTTTCCGAGTAAATTGAGCATATCAAGGCAGTCTTCTTTGATCCCTCGTAATAAAATGATTTTAAGAACATCTCTTCCAATATCAGTATGGCCAGACCTCTACACATTATATAGGAGTCTTTCTACAAAGTCCTCAAATCTTTTATCATCTTTCTGCATCATTTTCAATAATTCCTCTCTCTTATCCTTAGTCTTGCAATAATATTGGTACTATACCTGTTTCATTTGGTCCCATGTTGTGACAGTTTCACCACCCAAACTCATAAAACATCGTAAAGCATTGCCTCTCAAAGTGGCAGGAAATAATTTTAACTTCTGTTCGTTAGAGATATAATCATAGCTTCGACAGAGGATATCAAATTCAAAAAGGAATTCATCTGGATCTTCAGTGGACTTACCATGGAAATTTGGCAGTATAGAAGTTGAGATATTTTCATGGGGGCTTCTCCAGTTGTCTGTCGAATGGGGAACTGAAGCGTAGCAATTGTTTCTTCATGCTGATTGTTGCCATTGTCCCCCACTCCCTCTTCACGATCGTTAGGATGACGTTTGTTGTTCATGATTTCCTCGTTATTTTGCTCTTCTTGCTTTTTCTGCTCATCAAATTCTCGTCGAAACTTCACCCACTCTTCTTTAGTAACCTCTTGCTCATTGATTCGATAGATCTCCTTTGGTTTACCTGCCTCCACAGAACTTTCCCTATCCTCCTGAGATTGCTTCTCGGGAATAGCAAGTGGGGTTGAAGCCTGTTGATTTTTGTACCCAGTCAGGTATTCCCTAAGTGGCTTTATTTTGCCTAAGTCACTTAAGAGGGAAAATGTGACCCTCACATTAAAGTCACTTAAATGTGACTTTATGACTAAAGTCACTTTTTATAAAGTGAGTAAGTGAGTGAATTTATTTATGGGAAATAAATAAATGTGAATTTCACTCTCACTGTGAAATTATAAAAAGGAGTGAGGGAGGCAAAAGTGAGTTGAGTTTTCATTTTTTCAGATGAAGGAGAAGAGAGAGCTCAAGGAGGTCGATTTTACTCAAGGAGGTCAAATTCCAGGTTAGGGTTTGAAGCTGAAGATTTCAGCAGATTGCTTGCACGGTTCCCGAGGTGTACGGCCACAATAATTGCTGATGTACGGCTGCATTAATTACAGAGTACGGCTGCATTTATTGGCTCGATTTTCCAGGAGGATGTACGGCTGATCTGCACGCAAATCGAGGTGTACGGCTGCTGTCAGTGCATTAAATGCTGCACGGATCCCGAGGTGTACGGACTGTGTACGGGTGAGTAAATTCGGCACAGATTTCGAGGTAAGTACGGCTGCATTAAATGCTGTACGGACATGTGTACGGACTGCATTAATTAGGGCACGAATTTCGAGGTGATTGTACGGCTGATCTGCTGTACGGCCTGCTGTCTGTTTTGGCACGGAATTCGAGGAGATTGTACGGTTAGGGTTTGCTGTACATTTGCATTTAATTTCTGTCCTACATTTTACTGAAGAAATAATAAAAGCTCTCATCTTA
>LPNX010602327.1:511141-521352 GCA_001517045.1 Pseudotsuga menziesii | reverse complement strand
CGAAGTCTTTGGGGAGGGGCAAGTTTGTCTTCTTCAGGGACAAGTTGGGAGTGGTACGGAACACCTTCCTCGGTAAGAGGGAGTGTTGATTTTTGTACCAAGTCAGGTATTCCCTAAGTGGCTTTATTTTGCCTAAGTCACTTAAGAGGGAAAATGTGACCCTCACATTAAAGTCACTTAAATGTGACTTTATGACTAAAGTCACTTTTTATAAAGTGAGTAAGTGAGTGAATTTATTTATGGGAAATAAATAAATGTGAATTTCACTCTCACTGTGAAATTATAAAAAGGAGTGAGGGAGGCAAAAGTGAGTTGACTTTTCATTTTTTCAGATGAAGGAGAAGAGAGAGCTCAAGGAGGTCGATTTTACTCAAGGAGGTCAAATTCCAGGTTAGGGTTTGAAGCTGAAGATTTCAGCAGATTGCTTGCACGGTTCCCGAGGTGTACGGCCACAATAATTGCTGATGTACGGCTGCATTAATTACAGTGTACGGCTGCATTTATTGGCTCGATTTTCCAGGAGGATGTACGGCTGATCTGCACACAAATCGAGGTGTACGGCTGCTGTCAGTGCATTAAATGCTGCACGGATCCCGAGGTGTACGGACTGTGTACGGCTGAGTAAATTCGGCACAGATTTCAAGGTAAGTACGGCTGCATTAAATGATGTATGGACAGGTGTACGGACTGCATTAATTAGGGCACGAATTTCGAGGTGATTGTACGGCTGATCTGCTGTACGGCCTGCTGTCTGTTTTGGCACGGAATTCGAGGAGATTGTACGGTTAGGGTTTGCTGTACATTTGCATTTAATTTCTGTCCTACATTTTATTGAAGAAATAATAAAAGCTCTCATCTCAAAACTGGTTTTCCCCGTGGGGGTTTTATCTAGGGCAAATTTGCCAAAAATTACTGTGTCAAATTTTATGGTGTGCATGTGTTCATTTACAGCCTGTTAGTTGTTTTCAGCATGTTTAAATTGTTCAAGATAAATTTCATAAGTAACTTCAAGCCTTGCATAACCGGCTGAAGTGAAAGAAGAAGAAATTGTTCATTAAACCAGCTTGCTGTGAAACAAGGGTTTTCAACAAAGCCCCTATTGGTCTCTCCGCGGTTGATACTGACGACTACAACCCAGGGAGGACAGAACTTCCCCTTCCAAAAGATGATCATCAAAATAAGGCTCCATTAGACGAATCAACCCTAACAATCAACTCGTCAATAAATGTAGCCCTACCTAATCCTGGATTACCACCACGACCTCTTTTTCCTGTAGGATTAGCAGCTTTGAGGGGTATGCGTTCTTTTCTTCTTGTATTCATGCAAGCTTAAATAATCATACTTGATTCTCAGGGTAGTAACCCGTTCAGTCTATTGAAGGATGCACAACTCTTCACTGTGTCTAATCGTCCCCCCCACCCTAAAAATCAGGATAACTAAAGAAATTGAACTAATCAGCTGCCATCTATGTCTACCAACTACCTTCCTCGACAATGACGCAAAAATGTCGGTCACTATAATTGCCTATTAATTTGGAGTTAATAAACAAAGTGCTCAATATAAATTGTCAACTTAGGGAAGTCTGGTTATTTCAAAGGTAATTAAGCAAAATCTATGCGTAAACAATTCAGTAACTGATTAATAAATAAAACATACCCAATCTATCTAATTGCTAATCTATGCTTTTCCAACTGCTCAATCTAACTTCCAATTCAGTAACTGATTAATAAATAAAAGATACCCAATCTATCTAATTGCTAATCTATGCTTTTCCAACTGCTCAATCTAACTTCCATCAACACATTGACCATTAAAGATTAAGGAAGTTCACACTCCTATGTCATCATCTACAGGGTTATTGCTCAAAATTATTTTAGCTAAATTGCTTTTGCAAGAAGTTAAATCCTAAAACATCATCATGAAAGAAATTAAATCATGCTTGCAGTGTTCAATCATAAAAGGAATCAACCCTTCTTCTACTTTGTAATTCTATGTGTAATCTACCTGTTCAGTACTGCATGAAAGAGATTTAACAATAGTAATACGCAGTAGCAGAGCATAGCTATGATAGTAATAATAAACAACACACTTGCAGAAAGAAATGTTACACTACTTAGTCGACTGTTTCAACAATCAGCTAATGAAAGGGAATCCTATTCTTAATGCTCACACCATTCAATCAAGCAAAATGAATTCTTAATCAATTAAATTCTATGCCAATTAACCAAACTATTGCAACAAACTGAAAGTAATCTAATTAAAATTTCACACCACACAGAACTAAAGGATCAAAGAAAACAACTAACCAATCTCAGCACCTCTGGGAGAAGGTGGGCCCTAGCCTTCTAACAGAGATGCCGCTACAGGCTCTCAAAATTCAGTACACAGTAATCAGGAAAATGCTATTTCTTTTATTGATAATGGATCTCAATTACTAAGTTCTTCACTCCTACTACAGGTTATTCCAAAATAAGCCTAACCTTCTGTATGATCTCGTCTTCACATATATATTGAGACAAGACAGTTCAGGTTCCTTAGTTCAGGCAGCCATGAAGATCTCTGATCTTCAGGTTGTCGAATATACAATGCAGAAAATAGAAACAGTTACAATGATTGTTACATTATAAATGAATTTTGTTCCATAATCATTTGTGCCTTTACAATTGGAATTGATCCAACACTGAACGAGCTCAACTGGCCACGTGCGGGAATAGCCTGAGTTGTTTCAACAACGATCCAAGCGGAGCCCTGGAGATGTGCAACTGTTGCCAAGTAATTCGGGGCCTGTGTGTATCATCAAGCCGCTATTCTTGGATTCCTTGAGGTCTTCACTTCTCATAAATTCATCACAAGTCAGCGTAACGAGGAATAAAATCCATAATCACAAGCATTTCTAAGCATTAATGTAACAAAGCAATAATGAATTATACCAGTTCGAATCCATGCCTGTTCTTGGGAAAGATAAGGACTTGGTTGTTATTAAAAGCCAAAAATAGGGAAAAAGGGCTGAATAGGAGTAAGCAAAAAGGGGCATTTCTAGCACCCAACAGTAGTCCCTATTTAATAAGTTTTCTAAAGAATTTATTTGGATTGATTCCTGCGTCCCGGGGACTTGGGGACTCCTGGGCGAAACTTTATCTCCCCAACCATGCCCTTGGGAATTTTTTTTAATGTTTTCCCATTATTTTCACATTTTACAATTCCTACTTGGTACTACTTAGAAAATAAACCGATATATTTAGTATTTACATTGCACAATCATTAATATACATTAAATGAATTATTATTTTTGATATTTTATTTTATTTTTATAATTTTAGAGACGTCCCCACGTCCCCCTCGAATATCCCTAAATTTGGGGGTGGTCTCCATGCGTCCTGAATGTGCGTTTCCTCACTCCCACGTCCCCCCGTCCCGGAAACTTGGGGGAACATTGGTTAAATCACAAGCAATCATGCAATATACAACAAATATTAATGACACTCAAAATTTATTGAAAATACACAAACCAAAGAATTAAAGAATTAGTTACTTACATTTCTAGTGCCTTATCTATTGGGGTTGAAAGTTACAATATACCAATGCTTGTTTAATGAAAATAAATTACACAAGATACACAAAAGAATTGCAATAATTTGCCCCTAAACTTTAAAACATCCAAAAATGATCGAAATATCTTGCTTGTAAATGAAAAGAACTTGAATAAAAATGCTTTGAAGTTTGAAAAGTAAAGTTGAAATGACAAGTGATCAAAATATTTTGCAAGTGGTCCTGTAAATTTTAGTTAATTTTAAGTCTTACTTTGGCTTAGGGGATTTAGAGTTTAGACAAAGAAAGTAAAATCTATCTTATGTGACTACCTCTGACCCTTATCCTTCAATTGAGAGAAACTGTTGGGTGCTCAACAAGAAAACACAAGGTTTCCTTCTAGCTGCACAAATCAATTCCAAAGAATAACAGGGTGTTCAACAGGATACTAAGTGCCATGAGGCTCCCTTTATCCTTGACCCCTCTAGCTCTTCAACTAATTCTTATTTTCTCAGTTTTTAAATAAGGTGTTAAATTGCCAATTAAGCTAGCCAACTCAAACTCTTGGTCTTTCTTTTCATCTAGGATCAGACAAACCAGCAAAGGGAGGGAATACAGGGCAAAAGCGGGTAAGGGTTTATTAACTTGAAATAAATAATTATAAATGAACTTTATATAAAATCTAGCCGACACAATATTGCAAGGAGGGCTTAGACACTTCACTTGCAAGGTGCGGGCGAGAATAGCAAATGAAAGCAAGTCATAAACTAGATAAAGGTGGGGCAAAAGATCGAGCCTCTCAATCCTCTTTTCGTAAGGAAAAGGTGGGGCAAAAATTGATTTTATGAAATAAAGAATTAAAACAAGTCCCAGCCCTTCTTCTTTTGCAATGCAAGAGTGGGCGGAGCCCTACTATCTTAGAATGCAACGAGTGACTTAAAAGAAATCATTCAAACTAATTAAATCCTAGCCCTTCCTCTCTTGCAATGAAAGGGTTGGAAAACCCAACTACCTTTGCATTCAATGGTTGGCTTAAGTAAAAATTTAAAATGAACATTAAAATTTAGAGGAAATGGAAAATGGGCTCAAGAGACTCTCTTGGCCCTTACAACAAAGAAATGAAATCTACAACAAAAAAAATTTAACAAAAAGAAGAGGGGTATTTTCGGCCCCTTTGGGCAATTACCTTTGTAGCAGGGATCCTTGGGAGTCCTTTGAACCCTTTTCTACCAAAATTTTGGCGGAGTTTTTCCTTATGCTGCTAAAAACCTGCAAAAAAAGCAAGCAAATAAACAATAAAAAGTGCCCAAAATCACCTTGGGACACAGTATGCTAGGGCTAAACTATGAAAACATTTTTTGAAATTTTTTATGAACAACTAGCTTCAAGTAACACTTGGAAATGAAAGATTTTAATTGGACTAAGATGTACAAATGATAAACAAAATTTAGATGCAGAAATTTCAATGAAAGGGAAGAGAATGTGCTCATCATTTTAGGTATGGATCTAAGATTTCAATTTCTAGTTAGGAAGAAAATTAAGAACTTCATAGACCATGTCATACATTCCACATCAACTAATGCAACAAGCTAACTGCCTAGAGTTGAACCTCGCTCTTGTCTCTTCATATGGTTGAAGAAGTGGGGCATCCAACCATGGAATTTTACATCAACTAACGCAGTGAGCTAACTGCCTAGAGTTGAACCTCGCTCTAATCTCTTCATATGGTTGAAGAAGTGGGGCATCCAACCGTGGAATTCCACTATCCAACTTTGGTGACCTGCAACTTGTAAGATATGCTTAACAAAATCTGAAAAATGTGATATTCTACACAATGATTCAAGAAATCAAACTATTCAACCAAGAAATGTTTGAACTTCTTAAATACAAAGGAGAAAGCTTATAAGATCTATAACCAAATTGAAAAGATCTCACCAAGGCAAAGATGTTTTCTTCCTGGCCTCAATGGCATGTGCAAGCATGTAAATGTAGGAGCAAATCACCACCAAGCAACACAAGATCTCCTCCAAAGCTTTTTTATTAAAAACCAAATGGCCGAAAATTACAAATGGCCTAAGTAGCATGGGTACCCGTGCTCATGGGTAGGGTACGTGTACACGTATTGGATACATGTACCCACGTACCGGATACCCCGTATTGGATACCTGTACTAGATACCTGTACCCACGTACTGGATACCCCATACCCACATACCCTGCCGTACCCCGACGTACCCTGTTGTAAACCTGCTTTAGATATTTTATTATTGTTTTGCAATTATTTTTGTCTCATCTTTTGTAATGTATTGTTTTGTGGGAATCCTTTCGGATGTGTTCTTGTTTTAATATGGATGCCTCAGAAGACTCTAGTGTCACAACAACTGTATTAACATTCTTGACCTTTACCAACAATTTCGGACATTTCACTGTGGTAATGACTTTTAGCTTCACATAGCCCACATACAATTATCAAATGTACGGAAGTGCATTGATTAGAAATAAGAGCATAATGGACACAACCAAAACATTCTTAGATTGGTTTTATGTTAGACAACCATTTAGATTATGATTGGTTTTATGTTAGACAACCAATTAGATTATGATTGGTTTTGGATAGGATTGGTTTTAGTTGCATAAAAATTTGATCCAATGTTCTTGTTATGTTGCTTGTTCAAATTATTTGTACTTGAACATTTATTCGTCCTGTGACGTAGTATAATTTGTCATAATTCTAATGACTTTTAGAGTCCTTGCTTGGAGTTGTTTAACTCTTCCAGTTTATCTAAAGGGATTTGGGAAACTTAATTTCCCCTTTTTTAGTGATTTTACACACTTTACAAAATTTGCCATTTTCAATTTTAAACAATTTTCCTGATTTTTTTATTGACTTGGACAAATAGCGGTCTAGACTTAGAACGATCCATTGTTACGAACCCAAACTTCCTGAAAGGGTGTAGGGGATCTCATGCCATTTATTTTGAATACCCAAACCCTTATTTATGGGCGCTAGGAGCTACTTATCCCTCTTTTATAATACACCATTTTATGCTGAGGGATATTTTTTAATTACCAAAAATTAAAAAATCCTATGCAAAACTTAATGAAATTCTGCAAGACTTCGATAATGTCTAGCATGGTAATATACAACACTCCTAGACCTTAATCACCCCATGGGCTTGATGATTAGAACGCCTTTCCCCACTTTGGAGGAATTTTTTGAGTGAAAAACTCATAATTAAAATTGCTTAAAAGGAAATATAATTATCCAAGAGAAAAAACACACGATGAAATGGCTTCCCTTATGATAAAGTCTTAGGTAACTAAGTTTTGCAAAAATTGACACTCATTCTGTCATATCATTACAAAATCCTCCACAGGGGTATGGAAATTTCATGGAGAAGAAAAGAAAAAACTTAAAAGGGGCAAAGTTGCCTCGTTGAGTCTTCTGGAGCTTGAAAAATTTTGATCTAAGTACACCTTGATATTCTTGATGGTACATGGTAAATGGTTGTCCACCTAGTTGGCTTGGTGGTCAACAAGCCTGATGACGACAAGCTCGACTGCAATTCCAGTCTAGGGCGTCGTGTGAAGCACAAAGTCGTGTGTTTTTTACTCTCTCACAGTGTCGGGCGAATTCGCGACGACAGGGCGACGATGAAGTTTTGTGCGGGCTTGCAGTCTTTTGTTAAATGTCAACGATTAAATTCGGTGAATTTATCCATTTAAATTTGTCCTCCCATAAAATGCGAAATCACGAATGCGGTGACACTGACTCCCAAAATCTTTTCAATGGCTACTGTCTGATTACATTCCTATTGAATTTGAGAGTTATTTTTCCCGTGGAGCTATTCAAAGGTAGAGGTAGGTCTTGGTGGCTATGACTATAATTGTCAATTGCATTTAATGCTTGCAATATAATGATCTCATATGTACTTCTGATTTTTTACCTGAGCTTATTTGTTATTTTTGACCTGATACATTTACAAAAAAATGTGGCCAGACGTTGGTAATCATATTGGCTGTGGTACCAATGTTATTGTTGTTGATGTATTTGTAACTTTGGAATGTATTCACTTGTGTATTTCATATATTGTATTTGATTGGTCCTCGATGTTCCTATTGGGAGAATCATTAATGTGAACAAGTCATGTAAAGTCATAGAGGTTAACCCTCCTTGTTGATCAGGGGGCAAAGTCCCCACAGTTGTGGGGCACTAGGGTTATTAGACTCTCTTAGAGAAGTCGACCCTGGTGAGTTAATGTCAAGTCAGAAACTAGTATAAATAGAGAGTGAGTCTCTCTATTTACAACCCACACTCACTCAACTGGGGCGCATGAGTGAGAGAGGAAGTGCTGGCACAAGTGAGAGAGATCAGCTGTCGGAGATCATCTTTATGTTTTTGGGTTTTACTTTTGCTACTGGTGCTCATTCTATCTCTGAGGAAGTGGCAGGGTTTCCTCCTTTATGGTTTCCTCGAGGAAAATTCTTTGTCTCTTGTCTCTTGTGATTATTGCTGTGCATGTTATTCTCTTAGATAAGATCCTAGATCATATTGTCTAAATGATAAAAATCTAACATGGTATCAGAGCTAACCTAAGAAGAAGACAATGTGCATCTATAGAAGCTAGGGCTTCTTACTTTTTGGGTCTCTCTCCACAGATCATCAACAAAGGGAGGCTAGGCTAGCTCTCTATTGAAGGGCGCATCTTTCTGTCGAAGCAGAATTTGATTCCGGTTATTTTCAGTCACTATTGTGGGAAATTAGGGCTTTTCACAGAAGAGGAATTTTGGAGTGAGCTCAGCATATGATTGCTCTCCTCATCAAAATCGAAGTTTAGAGACCAAGGTCGAAGTTTTTGGTTGAGTAAAAGTCCGGGAAAGTCAAACCCTAGTTTGACCTCGGGCCTGAAAAATTTGAAAATATTAAAACTCGTAGTTTTGGTACATTAGCTATATCTCGAGATTGAAGAAGTCTCGGGGGTTGAAATTTTCACAGGCCGAAGACAAAATCCTGATGTACCCCGTGTAAAAATTTTAGCCTCAAATTCGCTATATTCTGGGAGATATGATTCCTCCAAATTAGGGTTCAAGCCTCTTCTAGGATTCATCCCTAAACAGTACACCTAGGGAGAATTGCTATATCTCGGGCTATGAAGGTCCAAATGAAATTTCGCAAGATGTTCTAGATAGGGTACAGATTGTACTTTTTGTGGTAAAAGTTTCAGACCCTGATGATGAATCAGGGACACGTGGAAGTTCGTACAAGTTCGCTATGCTGAACAGTTCTGAAATAAGGCACCTTGGGAAAAATCTCATAAGTCCCAATTGGTGAAACCAATTTTGCTCAAACAATCGGTGTTGGAAAGAGGACAGATGAGGCTACCCCAGTGCTAAGTTTTAGACACATAGGAGCAATACTTTCGGATATATTGTAGAAACAATATCAGGCAATTCTGCAGAAGAAATTGAAGAAAACTAGGGCATAAGATATTTTGCAGTTTTGATCACAATTTGGGGAAAATGAGTATGTTGCTCAGCTCGCCTTCAGGAGGCACATCTTTCTATCCAATTAGATCTGAAAGATTCCAAGTTCTGAAAATTATGGTTTCTCTGACAAACCCTAAATCAACCAAATTCGAAACCAGGACGAACAACTCAAATCGGTAAGATCTAATCTTTTGCTATTTATATTTGAGGTTCTCATTTCAAAATGACCTATCACACTAGCTTGATGACAAGCTTGGTGAAGCTGAAAACTTCCGAGCATGGAAGTATAGGATTTCACTGGTTCTTGAAGAAAATGAATTGGACACCTACATAAGTGGAGAGGTCCGGTTCCAGAGGGAGATGAGGCTAAAGCTTTACACAAGAAGAACTTGGTCAAGGCCAAGAGGATCATTGCTGATTCAATCAAGGATCACCTTATACCACATGTGTCTTCCCTAAAGACACCTAAAGAGATGTTTGATTCCTTGACCAAGCTACTTTGAAGGGAAGAACATAAATCAGAAGATGACTTTGAGAAACCAGTTAGAGAATGTAAAGATCCAGAATGCAGAAATTGTGATAACCACCTTGAATGGCCTCCCAGGGATCATGGGATTCAGTCATTCGAGGAATGTGTGGCAGAAGGAAGTGATTACCTTCAACAGACTTTGGGAAGAGTGCACACAAGATGAAGCTCGACTTATAATAAGAGAAGGGAAAATGGGAGCAACTGAAGATCAAGCTCTCACCATCCAAAGAATATCTCTTAAGCGATGAGGAATATGAAGGACTCAATTCTTGAAGAACCTCTTATCCATCTTAGCATTTGGATAAGAAATGGTGCTGTTATGAATGAAGAAGATGATGAAGCTGAAAGGAGTCTACCCACAAAACAAATAAAGTTAAGTATTCAATTGTCATTTCATGATATTGTTTTGTTATGCATTTGTTTATATTCAGTTGATGTGTTATGCATGATAGAATGTTTGCATTAATATGCATGTGATGGGTAAGTAGCTCATGGTGCTATACAACTCTCCATTGCTACTTATCTAGAATGAAACCTCTTTGCTGACATATTGGATTAGTGCACAATCTTAATGATGTCATGGTAGAGATGGAAGGCATCAAGAAAGTTTCTGCGAGATATGGATGAATGTTGTATTGGCTAAAATAGTTGCATAATTATATCTTTAA